>CM031234.1:783352146-783402371 GCA_018340775.1 Taxus wallichiana var. yunnanensis | reverse complement strand
TTCCCCTCTTTGGTGAGATACTTTGTCTACCCGACATCACAATGGTTGCAGGCGAAGCTCAAACATACTTTTCTATGCCGTCGAAACTTATGAAAGTAGTGTCACGGGAAGGAAGCGCGATTATCAATCTCACTTAGCTTTTATTGATACAAGTTTTTGTGCGATCAACGAGGAAAATCAAAATGGAAAGGGTTATATGTTGAAATAGGAGCTTATTGATGCGTAAAGCTAGTGGGCTTTCAGAATGCCTATTAGGTAACTTAATTAACTTTGTTCCTTGTTTAGATTTGTGCTCATGCTTTGTGTGTATAGATTCAAAGAATCAATCTTGTGTTATGTGAGCTGCAATTCTCTATCTGAGTCTGCCGGGTTACGTGGTCAAGCAGAGATTGATACGAAATGGAGCATTCTCAACCCAAAAATGGGTTCTGATTTGAATAAGTTACAGCGAGGCTGGAGAATAAACGTGGAGCTTAACAACCTCGAGAAACTTAGGTTCGATTCCCGGTGCGTTTACTACATGAGAGATTACATGACCTCCACACGGTATAGGGTGGATCAAGAAAGAGCCGTGGAGTAGGCTCTTCTCTATCTCAACTCCCTAAAATTAGCGAGGAGATGGCCGAGAGAACAAAGAATAAGATTGTCCTCCGAAAACGGCCATAAAATTGTATGATATCCATGGCAGACTTGGCTTTAAACATGACCTACCAAATCGGTGGAGTGGCTTCGCGACAAGCCCATTTCTGCCATTAATGAACTTCCATAGATCTTGTATCAGCCATTGGAGCATAAAGGCGAGATCGAGCCGGAAGTGGAAGAAAAGAATATGGTGAACAAAGAGGGGCTCATTCACATTCACATTCGACTCGAGGACGATGAAGAATATAACTCCCTAAAATTAGCGAGGAGATGGGAAGGATGCCTCGGGTCTTTGACATCGACGAAACATTACTCTCCTGGTCCCCTACTACAAAGATCACGACTTTGGGTTTGTGCTCATGCTTGTGTGTGTATATCTTCTAATATTAACAAGAAAAGTGCATTCAAAACCACAAAGCATGTAAAACCACAAATCATAGAAGCACAAAATAGCATGTAAAAAGAAGCACCTCACAAATCCGTTCGTTGTGCGTGAGAACAACTCAAACCGAGGACGAAACCACATGGAAACCACAAAAAGAAACGGGGGCTATGAAGGGTCATGTGTTTTGATGAAGGCGGAGCTATGATTTTCAAAGCTGGAACCGTGTGACGGCTACGGGTGATTTGACAGAGTCGCTGAAATGATAGGCCGGCAAAGGTGGCAAACGCATTTGTAGTATTCATTAGCTTGTCGGGGGGGAGTGAAGCGGAGTTGAGCGAAGTGAAAACGAGCGTAGGCCACCCCATGCAACGCCCACGTAGACCGTGTGCCACCTCACTACCCCCCGAACTTGCGTGAGGGATAGGGTCATGTTCTTTGCATTACTTTAGAGAGTGGAAACTTTTTGTGTTAAGCACCTCTTTTCAGCCTTATATCCGGTAGAGCTTCCACTATCCTAGTGACACCATGTTTCCCAGTCAAACGCTCAAGTGGCAATATACAATGCATTCTATGGCTTTAACTACAAAGTGACTACTCAATGGAGACCGATTTCAACTTTCCAATCAAGGGGACGACAATTTGGTTATTTATCTTGTGAATATGGTCGAACAGAGTTAAGGCTCTTACAAACAATGCTTTCTTATTCAGAAGTATTTTATTAAAAAACTTGAGACATCCATGAATCCATGCACAAAATAAACCTTGGAATTACACAAGTAATAATAGAATTAAATATTTTAAATGAACTTTAGCGAAGACAAAATGCATCATGCATTAAGCTATTCATACACAAAAAGAATGTTTCGGTCAGACCTCTGCAAACGTCAGCAGACATTTTCTTCCCAGCAACATTCACTACCAATGCTACAAACATTGCCACCACTGTAACAAACAAATCCTATCTTTTCTAAGAACACCACATAAATGTCAAAGAAAACCACTCTTAGATAGTAATAAAAACAATATTTGACATGACTAAACACTTAGATAACTGCTTCACACCACATCATTAAAATCATTTCATCATTCACATCCTAAATTTTTATGCTCTTCCTCTGCATACTCAGACATCCTACGATGACGGTCACTTCTGAACAATTAATTGACATCTGATACAATAAAAACCTACCTAAAATATTTTCACCCTGTACAGAGTGGTACTTTTGACCTAACCTGTAATTCACTCAAAAAAGGTTACTATATACTACAGTAGCTCAAAATCCGTAGTCCCAACATCATCATGTCTTAATTCCCGCTCTCCTTCATCCTGTCCACCCATCCTATTCCTGTGTCAGCTTCTACAACCCCTTTTCAAAGTTAGTAATGCCTTTTGGCGTAACACAAAATCATATTGAAATGAAAATTTAATTAACAGTTCAGATTTGTCAAAATTAAAATGGAAATTTAATTAATGTTTCATATTTGCTACAAGACTTTGATTCAGGCACCCACATCTATGACATGCATTTTCTCATGCAATCTGACTGTGATAGAGGGTGGAAAGCTTTCCAATTTTAAAACGCCTTTCGGTGTATAATAAAACAATATATACTAATTTAAATTTTTGTTTGTAGTGAATAAATCTTTTAATATTATTTAATAAAAATATATATAATGTATTTAAATTTGTATGATAATAATATGTTGACTTAAATTTAAATTTTCGCACAATTTTAAGTAAATGATTTTTCAATTTTAAACATTTAAATTAATCTTTTCACTAAAGAAACATAAAATTAATGTATCCAAATATGCTAGAAAATATCTCTAATAATGATTTGGTGAGGTGATAGCTAATAAAGTTAGAAAACATAATTATGACATGCATTGTAGTGCCCCCTTCCCATGGACACCTTTTGATACTAATCATGATACTACCGATTATATTATGGACCTTAGTATAATATGATGTTAGATGTGGATCATAGATTATTGTGACTTGATTCGATTATGATGCAAGATGATTACTAGAGACATTTTATATGTTGATGATGATATACTAGTTGACATGGTTATATTATGGATGTTATTCGGACTTGTGACATTTGGATATTGTGAGTAGGCCTAGAAATCAAAATTATTTGATGATGATATAGTTGTTGAAAAAAATTGTAAATGATATGGTTAGATTGCTTTGATGTTGTTGTGATTCATATATCTACGTATGATTTTGGGAATTATATTTATATTATTTTGGATGTTCGATATGGCCATAAGGCCGAAGGAGGAATTTGTATTTTGCGAGGTTTAAAATATCACAAAAATAATGGGGATTGGAGACAACCACATTGGACATCTAGATGAATTCAACAAGGTCACCATGGCGACTTGTAATTGTTGTGCGTGTTTGTTTTGTTAGGGATTCTTATGGGGGAATCACCTTTAAATGTGACCAAAGGGGTTATGTGTATTTATTTAATTGGACCCTTTGTTATGTGTGCATGTGTTTATTTTATGATGCATTTGACCCTTTCCTTATTTATTAAATAGTGTGTAATATTATGAGTAATCATGTTGTTAAGTTAATTAATTATAATATGTCATAAGGAAATAATTAATATGGTTGTTGACTATGATTTAAAGTCTTGTAAGAATAAGTTAATAATGTGTAAGTAATATGTAAGTGATGTGTAAATTAACTTTTAGTGTGAAACATTCCACCTTCTTGGAAATTCGAATTTGTCCTTGGGCCCGATTTTAGAGACTTGTGGGACAAGTTAAATTTGTCCCATACCTCTTAAATTTAATTACCAACCATACCTATGGTTGGAGGGTTGATTCAGACTTTTATAATGAAATTGTGTAAGGCATATTATAAGTTTTAATTGCAATTTTCTTACATTATTTAATTTAGTCATTTGGGGTGTGGATTGGATTTGAGTGTGTAAGTAAATTGTCATTTTATTCACCCCCTATTATTATGCGGGGGAGAATAAAGTTTACTTTTGGGGTTTGGGTTGAGGATGTGTGATGTTGCATCCTACAAGGATCCACCTCATCCTCTTCCCTTCCCTCTTCTATTAAATTTGAATTCCTTGCCTTGTTTTGGCGTTGCTTCACTTTAACACTTCATTTTTTTGGGAGACTTATTTTGGGTTTTTTAGAGCTCTTGCTTTTGGAGAAGATTGGAGATTGTTACATCTTTGGTGGATTGTTGATCTTGGACTCTTTTGCATTGGAAAGTTTGTTGTTTGAACATGGACCAACCTCCATTATAGAGAGGTAGGATCTTGGCTCTTGAAATACTCTTCGTTTATTCTATGCATATGTAAATGGTTGAATTTGAATGTGCTATTTTATTTGTTCGCTTGTTGGGTAGATGGCTTAGGGATTGTGTGGAAAAGACTATGGGGCACTCTTGAGGAGACATAAGTGTGTTTTGGGAGCTATAAGTGTGGAGGAAGTTGGGATTTGGGTTCCACCTTACAAAGAAATAGCTTGCATTTCTTTACTCGTTATGGGGGTGCCATAAGAGGTTGGGGAGGCATAAGGAAATGTGAGGAATAAGGGGGTACTTAGGTGAGGCATAAGGGTATGTCGGGGATTTGAATTGAGATGTATTTTGGTGGTTTGTTCTCGGTGGTGATACACATTTCCCCTTTGGGAGGCATAACTAACATCCCCATAGTTTCTTGCTCCTTTGGCTTGCAATGAAGAAGCTTCTTCTATTGCTTTGTGGTTGGGGATCGGGGGCAATGAAGAAGGATGGTTTCTCCTACATTGGATGTCTTGGTTGGGTGGAGCGTTGTCTTTCCCCTGCCTTTGTTACGATCAAAAAATAAAATGGAGGATCTTCATGTTGTTTTTACGGAGCAAAGGAAAATACGGTTTGATAGTCCTTGTTGAGATTATTTTTTATCGTAACCCTTTCTCACTTTGAAGTGGATGAACTTGTATATTAATTGTGATAGAAAGGCTACTCTATTTTATCTTTGGAAGTTGTATTTGACTATGGAAGAAAATTAACACTTGCGATCAATCCTAAATTCCTCTAAGAACAGCCATCCATATACTGCATTTGGCATGTCGAAAAGGAAGGAGGTCGAATTGAACAAAATCTTATAAGTCAAATGTTACAGATTTTATTTTAAAATCCTGCAGAATGTTTTCACAAAATTGACCCCTTAAACTTTACCAATATCAAAAACTAATGAATCATGTACAAAGAGGGCGTTGAGAATTTTCCAAAAAAGTCCTTGTTTTCCCAAAGCTGAGCTCTCTATCAAAAATTATGGCCTTATGAATTTTTTTCAAAATTCGGAAAAATTTGCTTGGTGGGCCCATGTGCCCGAATTTTCCCTTAGAACTTCAGAATTTTTTTTTAGAAAATTTACCTAATTTTCCTCGCTGACCCATGACTAATTAGAGGCTGCCATGTGGCACCATGAGGTATTAGCGGAGGCGGACCCATTTTTAAGCATAGCACTCCCGGAAACTTTTGGGAAAAATTCCAAATTTTCCCGCCGCCCGCCGAGCCGTAACCAATTAGGTCATGCCACATGGCGTCACGAGGCATCGATGGCGGAGCATGTTCCTTTTTACCTTTGGCGTTTTAGAAAAAAGCTGGAAAAAAATTTCAAATGTTCCCCGCCACCTAGCAGCCAATCAGGTAATGCCACGTTGCATCACGGTGCCGTGAAGCGCGGTGAGTGCTATTCACTTAGCCCTTCGGGCCATGAAACAAATTTTATCCCATACACCACTTTCCTCGCGTTGGCTTAAGAGATGCCACATTTTCCTACCGGACTTACGGGAGTGTGGGAGCAAAGTTGGCTTTTGCCCCTTATGGAGAATTTTTAAAAATGTCTGCTACCACCCCACTCTCCCCATGCTTTGACTTGGGAGGGGCCACATGTCCCTTGTGAACTTGTGGACCCACAAGTCTGTGAGGTGAAAAGTTAGTTTTTTCCCCCATGAGGTAAATTTTCCTAAAGTCTCCCCACGGCTGCCAACCCACCCTTGGAGCAAATTTTTACCCCTAGGCTGCGAGGAGCTGCACTTGGGAAAAATTTTCACCCCAAAGGCCAAATCGGACCATAACTTGTGAAATATGAAGAGTTAGGAGGACTTATTTATATCACTAGAAAGGTGATGAAATTTCCTATCCATTGGGAATAATTTACAGAAATTTTTAATGTGTTAATTTTGAGAAAAATCAAGTTAAACCTTTAAGCCTGCTAGTGAGTGGGTATGCTGAGGAGTTACCCTCTGAACCTTATTGTACCTTCTAACCCTAAAATTTGGACCTTGTGACCTCTAATAATTGTTAATAAAGAAAAGTATGTTCTAGTGAATTAGAATTGTTCTGGAACTTGTTAGTGATAACTATTACCTTGTAATCCGGTTGTAGACTCTTTTAAACAAAAAAATATATTCCATAATTTTCCTAAATCCCGGAGTTGTTCTTGGGTCTCAAGTGGGTTATTTTAGCGGGCATTACATGCATTAATTCTAATTTAAGTTGTATAACCATACTTTCTAGGTAAAAAGGTCGAACAATAAAATATAGTAAAACATGAGGATTTTCGAGTTCTAGAATAGGATTTTCTTTAGAGGATTATTAAACATTAAGGAGGAGGCGGGAAGACTAAACAAGTAAAACACTTTTCCCATAAATAATAAACCATTATATTAGTACAACCACAATCATTTGTGTGTCACCCCATTATAGCATAAAATCATGGTATATTGAAGTTCAAATAATACTAATCAACATACAAACAAATGTGGGATTAAGTTTTTAAATGAAAGAGTTATTTAGAGATGTATAAAATATTCAAAAATGCCTTTGAAGAGGCATATCTTACTTGGGGTATTAAGACATATATTTTGAAGAACTTCAATATATTTTGGAACAATGAAACTATAGAGGAGAGAATAATATTGACTAGACAAGCACGAAATTCTAAATCTAATTAATCACTATGTTATTAAAATGGCCATATCCATTGTGGAAGCACCTCCATTTGTATAATGATAATGATATATTGGGGCTTATATATTGTCATATACTAAGTCAAGTAAAGTTACTATGTGATTATGTTTTCAATGAATGATTTTTTAGAGTAGTAGAAGCAAATCCAAGATGTATTAAAGAGGCATATACATCTTGGGATAGTAAGATATGTATTTAAATCACATTTGACAATTTATTTTTGGGATTATGAAACCAAAAAGGGGAGAGTGGATGTCGAGGCAAGTAGAAACACACAAACACATGTCCCAAAACCAATCAATCATTATGTTAGTATGCGTAGAAATTTTAATGTGGTGTTGTCCACATTGTCGAATGATTATTGTATGTTTGGGTTTAAATATTGCAACAAACAAAATCTAGTTCAATTAATGTGGGATTAGTTTTTGAATGGTTTTCATTTTTAGAGTCTTACAATTAATTCAAAGATGTATTGAAGAGGAATATCAACTTGGGGTATAAATACATGTATATAGATATAATTGAATGATATTTTTGGGGATATTGAAGTTATACGGGAGGAGAGAAGGTCAAATACAAAATCCCAAGGTCCTTTTTAGAGGCATATCTAAGTGGGGTAGGTAAGGAATGTATTTAGATGCAACTCAAATGGAATATCTCTAGACTATGAAGCTAAAAACAAGAATAGGAAATGTTGAGAAAGTAAACAAACACATCTTGTAACTTGACCATTGTGATTAACTTAAATTGACTAAATATGTAGTATGTGAAGATAATTAATCTAAGCTATGAACAAGCTGTAAATAAAGTAAACAAATGCAGCAAATAAGTATGTAAATGACCTAAAAAGATGCATGAAAGAAAATGCTCACCCTAATGTGCAAGAGAGAAGAATAAAGAAATCAAGCTTGAATAAAATATGCTCATAAGAATGTATCACGAGAGGTGAATGGAAAATGTGAAAGAAAGAGCGAATGTGCAGGAGCTCCAAAAATGATATATCTGGAGCATCGGCTACTGATGGGGACCACGAAAAGGACTAGGGTGCCCACAAGTGTTCTAGTCTACAAAATGGGTACCTGGTCTATGTAAAAGCTTTGAACCTAAATCTCACGGGGCTCGAAGGTGGTATGAAGCCCTCATTGTGTGTCACATCATATTCGCTACCACTGTCTGGGATGTCACACGATATTCTAAGAAGATGCAAAGACTTGCAAGAGACCAAAAATAAGTATCAAAATCTATTAAAATAAATAAATATGCAAATGAATGGGTCAAATTAACCTCGGTTTCCAAACTATTGAGCATAATAACAGTGGTGCACTACATTTCGGATCCAAATGTATTTTTGTGAATGCTACATTATGTGCCCTAGGTGCTTTTGTGCTAGTCACACTTTGTGAAATCTTGAGCAATAAATAATTATATATAATGTAATAGCATGTGTGCATGGAATAGAATAAAATCCCCCTATGAAGTGTGATGCGGATGTCCAGCCTTGTGCCTTGATAATGGAGCTATGTGGATCTTTAGTGATTTCTAATGCAATAGATGGACATAACTCTAGATGAATGATGGTAGTGAATGATGTATGTCCCTCATTTTCATCTCATAACTTTATTTTTATATGGTTCTCATGATATAATTTTGTAATTTACCCCTGATATGGCATACCAAAAATATAAGAATCTAAAACATCTAGAAAGAACCCAAAAAGTGGAAGAAAAGTGGAAAAGGGACCGGGACGCCCTTGGTGGGACTAGGGTTCCCATGGCCGCCAAGTACTAATATGTGCACCCCAATTGAGGTTTAATGAATGCGAGAATGACAAAAGTGACTAGGCATGTGGACATAAAAGGTCGGTAATGATGAAATAAAATAAAATAAGATGGCTAATATATATGGGATAATTAATACTTTTATCACTCAAGAACCTTGAAATAGTAGTATGAGATAGGGATAAATAATATATAAAGTGTATGATTTTGTCACTACATATTTCCCCCACTTTACATTGGTGAGAGGAAAGCTCGGTAACATTAAGTAGATAGAGATGCGTACCTAATATCCATTCGGATTGTAGTAGAAAGCACACAGGTGGAGTAGAAAAAGCGTGGAATGAAAATAAAGATTGAGGAGCATGGAAACTAAATATGAAAAATTTGCAAATAAAAGTGATGAGAGTGAACCTAGGGTTGAAATGCATGTGTATATGCTACGGTGTGTAATGTACTCACACGATTAATATAGTGTGTCTTGTCGCATGAAAGTGTTATTAACGTTGTCTCTGTTGTTTGCCCAATTTGACTACTTATTTCTCATACGTTCAAACGTGCGAGGAGAAAATGATCAATTATTCATATATGTATGTATCGATAAAAAAACAATGTAAAAGACGTATGTATATGAATAGTAAAACCATGTTAAATACATAAATTAAAAAAGTGTAAATGGAACATATGCACTAGTCCATGTCGAGAGAAAGGGTGTAGAAGGATATCCTATAGTATTTGGGATTTTTTCGGTGATCCCGATACCATAGGCCGAAAGAAGTATAGGCGGGAAATTCTCTGTTTCCTCCAACGTTTAACTTCTTCCTGAAAGTATATCTGAAAATATCTTGGTATTGTCTTGGTTTTGTGGGCGATCCGACGTCGGTGGTAAAATAAGTATAGTGAGGAATTCCGTTGTATCGACTAACCTTTAAGCTTGCTTCTTCGAATACTAAGGACACCATCTCCGCTAAAATCCACTATGTATGGAGGTTGGATAATGGTTTAAACTCACTCTCTGTATATAAGCTGAACAAAAATGAAGTAGAATCTCTATGTTAATATATAAACCTCCCCAAATGATGCCCCCTCTTTGGAGGCACATGCGACATCAATAATAGGTGAATGTGGCCCCAAAGAGGACCAACCACATGTACACTCGAAATTGCTTGGTAAAAACCAATGCATGCACAAATACGATGGCTAGCCAAGACAAGTGTAGACAAACATTCATGCATATGTGTAATCTCATAAACAATGTAAAAGATAGAAAAAAATACGAAACATGCAAAAATAAAAATTAAGCCACAAAAGTGGGTTACAAACATATCAAATCACTCATGATATTACAAGACTTGTGAAGCCATCATGTCCGAAAAAAACAAACAAGTGTGCACACCAAACATAGGGTAAGGACAACGAGACAATAGCAAACAAAGTAGATAATGTAACAAATTAGTATGAAAGCCCATATCACTACATAAAAAATCTTGCACATGAAAAACTCACTAGAATGTAAGAAAGATAACTAGTATGTAAAAATAATGTGTAACCAAGTAATGTAAAGTGATAAGTACAAAATGATCAATAGAATCTATGAGAGATGAATGTGGATGCCCCCAATGAAAATTGTAGGAATGGTAGAAGGAGAGCATACATACTATGTGTAAGAGACATGTATCTATGATCACAACTAGAAAAAGATGTGACCATGCATGTGTGTATGATATAGATAAATGAAATACATTAAACTAACTAGCTTGCGTGTAATAAAGCGATCATGAACAAATAAAAGTATGCAAGAGTAAAATAAACCATAATATGTAGTGGATGGATGGAATGGAATGCAAAATGGAGTAGCGGGATCTTTGTACCCCACGATGGAATGGAAATGTATGTAGTGAGGTTCATTTTTTCCCCCTCAATTGTCACGAATTAACCATAAATGAGAGTGTGTCATCGAGAAATGGTTGAAGTGTGTATTGTGTGTCTAACAAGTTTTGATGAATGTTATGTGTAGTGATGAGATGTCACCTAGGAATGATGTGTGAGTTAACCCTATAGCCAAAACATATATCACGACTATATCAACATGTAAGTGATGATTTAGACTAAGTGTATATCATTATTCAATGAATGGATGAGTTATGATTTAGACCCAAATGTATATCACTAAAAGATGAAAAGAGGGAGTGGTGTTGTAACCTAAGGTATATACCACTACAAAATGATAGAATAAGTGATTATTTATCCTAAAGCATATGTCATGAGCCTCGGAATGTCACATAATGAAAGGTCGAATAGTAAATATGTGATGAGTGTAAGGTCCATTTGATTTGTAAACCCTCGGTAGTGAGTATAGATCGAGTAACCAAAGTGATTCATAGAGCGATGAGTGCAGCGCGTAGAATACAATTTCATATAGATGATGATAATGGATAATCATCTAATGAGGAGAATGAGTAAATACACTATGTCAAATGAAAATGAAAGATGTGTAGAATACTTAAATGCAAGGTGAATAGAATGTGTGAATACATGATATGTAGAATGTAAATGCTAGAGGTGTAGAATGTGTAAAATGGCATGTATGTAAATGGAATAGTAATGTAATGTGTAGGATGGCGCTTAATGCTAGACTTATGTAGGATGAAGACTATGATTATATATGATGTGTAAATGCGTAATTGTCTAAATGTTATAGAATAAAATGTAAAATTTATGGTGTATGACGTGTAATGTGTGATGAAACATAATATATAATGTCTATATTGCAGGTGTGTGGGGTTCATGTGTACTAATAATCCCCCAATATTTAAAGGTGAACCAAAGTAGAAGATTGTATCATTGGGTAATAACACTAGAATGTATGATGAGTATGCCTAATGCAAGAAGATGAATGTATGAAAATGTAAAAGGATAAGTGTGACAATGCTAAGCGGTGATAGGGAAGGTGAGGTGTTATTCCCCCAAGAGCAAGAGATTGAATGAACTATCTAATGATGGTGAAGGATAGATATTTTCCATCGATGTAGGAGATGAAATAATATGAGCATGTTGTAATAGCGGTGTTATGGTAGACAAGAGTTATGGTGGTAAATGAAGTCTATTCACATGTGATGGATTAATATATGAAGAAGGTTGTGGCATCAAAAATGCATCGAGTGATGGAAATATACGTGTCATAGAATTCAAAGGTGAAGAAAATCAGCATGGAATAAACCAAGGTCATGACCTATGTCAAGATGCAAGATAACTTCATGTAAAATAGGACTATACCTATGTGTGGGGATAATGGAGCGGTGAAATCATGTAGGTGATACGTAAGTAGGTGAACTAGGAGTAGATTATTTTTAAGTAACATGGACTGTTAGGTATTAGAAGAAGAAGATGGTGCACTAGCTACTTATTGGATGAGGTGATGACCATGAAGTGGATGGAGGGACACCATCAATAACAATGAATTTATTGTTGTGAATAAATTTGAGGTACAAATAATTCATAGAAATGGTATATTGAGAGAGACGAATCCAATTAAGGTACCGAGAAGCATATTACAACCATAAAATGTGTTTCTCATGAGGAAAGGCACAAGAATCATAAGAGGAATGAGTGTAATATGTATTTTGAAAACACCAATTTTTTTAAAGGATATTCAATTTATGATTAAGGATATCGATAGCCTTAAGAAGTGAAATGTAGAATGTGCTGATGGGCCATGATGGGTCAACCTTAGTGTTGTTATTTTAGGTCAAGCTAATAGATGTGATGATGTGTAAGTGATTACATGTAAACATAGTGTGATAATCAATGTTGGAAAAAGAAATAAGTTGTAGTGAAGCTTTGGTCTTAGAATCTAATAAATCTAGAGCTCCAGATTCGGGAAGAAGTACCGCATGATACATATGATTGGAAGAAGAGTTTGATGTCTTCACACTATGTTGTTAAGAATTATTGGTTAAGAATTTGAGTTTAACCTTATCAATGGTTTGGGAGGAGCTAGCAAAGTCTAGAAACTCTAGTTTGTTGTTATCAATTAGATTGTTTATGATTTTTGAAGTTTTAGAAATCTATTTGTAGAATGTCCCACACATTGATGATAATCACAACAGAAGTTCTCATTGTAGTTCCTACCTTTTTCATGATGGGTCTAACTCTAATGGTGGGGGAAGAGTAATAAGGTTTCTCTCAAGAATTTGTTTCAATATAAGATTTTGAGCCATGGGAATGGTGATAAATGTGCATCGAGGTTGGTAAGATTGAATTTCCTTAGTAGGATTGATGACATTGATAGTGATTTTAGTGTCGGTGGGTTTAGTTGTAGATAGTTTGAATGGTGTATTTGTTTGAAAACTAGTGGAGGATGAAATTTTTCTTCATACTTAAGTTTTCCTATGGATGGTTTGTTTGGTCTCACAAAGCTTAAGAGTATGAAAAATATGATCATACGAGGAAGATGTCACTAAATTAATACTCTTGTAGAGGTGGTAATAGACATTGAATGATCAAGTCCTAAATCTCAAAGTCCGTAAGCATGTTTTTCATTTTAGCTAGATTGTTCTTATATCTCAAAATGTAGTTGACTAGATGTTCATTTGGGCATTGTTTAATTTGTGCTACACAGGCATAAGAGATACTAGATAAAATATTGATGGAGAAATGAGTAATAAGCTGTATCGATTATGTATTTGAAGGAATTTACCAATTCAAAAGGTTATTCATAGAACCAACGCATCACATAATCATGGAGAATATGAGGAAAAAGCTTAGCTAAAAGTATATGATCATCAGTGAAGTCAAGACAAGCGACATGAAATGCTCTAAGGTGTTCTTGTGGGTCACCATGCCGATTAAAAATGAGAAGATTAGGGGTAAAAAAACTAGTAGGAAGATGATAAGTAGAGATAACAGGTGTGAATGAGGTATGTAATAACAAGGTAGAGTCTAAATATTGCGATGTATGTGGGTGGCATGTTGTAACTTAAAAATTTTAGCTTGAAGGTCATGATAGAGACAAGTTAAGTCTTGTATGCCAACAAATGAAACCTTTCATAGATGAGAATCTAAGGGCGGTGTAAAGTGATTAGTAGGAATAGGAACAAGAACATGAATATTAAAAATAGGAGGAAGAGTAGAAGCGGTGGTTAGGTAGCGTGGAAGAGAATTATTTTTATTGTTGTTAGGGGCCTCTTTTCTTGTTATTGCGTGGAGGGTGGAGTATTAAACTCGGCGTGTTGGACTCCTTCTTTGGTGGCCGCACGCATTTATTCTTTCGATTTGCAAATCTTTCCCGAGTTTTCTTCTTGCTTTAGTGCGTAGATTGTTGGTGATTATGCAAGACTTTTGTACTCCTTTTTACCTGCTCGGCGCATTTTTTTCTTCCTCCTGGCACGTTTTCTCTGCCCTTGGTTGCTGCGTGAGTCTGGTTTGACGTGGGTGTAGATGGAGCTTTAGGCTGGGGCAGCAGGCATGTTGCAGTATAGTAGGAGCCTTCGTGAGCACCTCCAGCAAGCAGGTCGTCCAACTATGTTGTTAGCTGTTCAGTATCGACTGCATCCTCAATTCGGGATTCTCCTTCATGATATGGTTATCAAAATCGACTGTGACAGTGAGAGAGTTACCAGGAGATCTGGAGAAGATTATTGTTGAGATTCTCTATTGTTTTCTTACTTGTTTTACGTTGTAACTCATGGAAGAGTATCTCATACAGGCGGATCTATTTTTATCAGAATATTCACGAAGCAAAAATTGCTTTGTTGTTTCATTTTTTCCACTCTGCCCGTAGATGAGTATTTGTCTCCTTCTTGTGTCCGATTCCGGTGACTTCGGTCACACTTTGGCTCATTTTTGTTGGCCTATCAAGCTTGGCCCGTAGCAAGTGCTCAACTCGGTGAAGCCAATATAATGGCGCATGCTTTTGTGTTGGTGACAGATCACACCCACAGGCACAGGAGATCTATGCAATGTTGGAGAAAATGTCTTGGGAGATGAAGGTAGCAGGATATTTGTCAGATTCAGAACATGTGCTGAGTGACATGAAAAGCCGGTTTTCAGTGAATGGGAAACCGATCTTTCACTTCATGGGTACATCAACATTCAGCCAGTACACTGTTGTACATGAGGTCTTGGAGCAGTTTGGAATACAGCAAAAGTAGAAGCTGGATCAATAGTTGCAATATTTGGTCTTGGTATAGTCAGACTCGCGGTTGCAGAGGGTGCTAAAACAGCGGGTGCTTCACGTGTTATTGGCATTGACATTGATTCTAAGAAATTTGAAACTGCTAAGGATTTTGGAGTCACGGAGTTTGTTAATCCTAAAGATCATGATAAACCCATTCAGCAGGTGCTTGTTGATATGACCGATGGAGGTGTTGACTACAACTTTGAGTTTTTGGAAATGTTAGTATAATGCGAGCTGCTCTAGAGTGCTGTCATAAGGGTCGGGGGACGTCTGCTATTGTTGGTGTTGCAGCCTCTGGACAGGAGATTTCTACCCGACCTTTTCAGCTGGTTACAGGCCGTGTATGGAAAGGAACTACTTTTGGTGGCTTCAAAAGTCACTCTCAAGTACCATGGCTTGTTGAAAAATACATGAATAAGGAGATCAAAGGTGACGAGTGCATTACACACAATTTGACACGATTTGCACTTTAACCGACATGCAATATGTTGTATTTCATGGAACAGTTGATTCAGACGGACCTGATGCATTCCAGGAGTACTACATCAGACATATGGATGGCTGCCCAGTGAACTCGGAAGCAGAAAGGCAAAGAATAATCCACTGTTTAGAGGCAGCTATAGAAAGAAGAATCTCTGAGGGAATGAGACTTGAATTATGCAGTTGTGACCGAGTTGGTCTTCTCTCTGATGTGACTCGCATATTCCGTGAAAATGGCCTGTCAGTCACTAGAGCAGAAGTGAGCACCAGGGGTGACAAAGCAGCTGCATTGAAGCAATCTAGTGACTGGTCAGCCTTAATTGAGGATGCTAAGTCTAGGGACTATTTTATGGATATGGAGTCTGTACCAAGAGATTGCTTTTGGTTATAAAGCCATCTTCTTTTGCTTTGTCTCAGACTAGGGCTGCTCCTAATATGAGAGCACCAAGGTTAGGAGGTCCAAATCATAAACAATCAGATGCATATGGAGATGGTGGAGGTGTTTGGATGAATGACGAAGGATCAAGTTCAATTGCCAAAAATGGGGCCTACAGAAGTTCTAGGGCTAATTTGGAGCGGTGTTGGGAGGATGTTGGCAAGTATTTTAGACCACCCACCCGGCCGTGAACTCCTACCTGTGCCAACGTGAAGATGGTCGATGTTTGGGTGCCCAACGAGCTTGAAGAAAATGGAATTTGGCTTGGGTTATTGTTGCTGATCCGGGCGGTGTCCATGGAACCTACTGGATCTGGAGAAAAAAGGCAAGATATTTCTACACTTTTCTACTGCTATTATATTTACAATTATTGCGAAATCGAACCACTTTTCCTTGCATTGATTTGTCAGTTGGATGTAATGTTGGGAGATTTCCCCTTTTGCTTGTTTCTTCTTTTTTTAGCTTTTTTCGTTCATAGTATGTTGGTCGAAAGGATGCGTGTGCCCTTTCCCCTGAATTTTATGTTTATCTTGCTCGAGTGATAGAACTTCATCTGTTTGTTTATGTATTAATTCTTCTCTGCGATTGAGTTGCAAGTTATTATGTTGATCAAGCTAGTATTTTCGATATCATGGAAGTAAGTTTACAATAACTATGAAACCCCGTCCTAGCACCCAAGTTTGTCCTTGACGTTTTTTGTTAGCTCCTTCGCAAGTCCCTTTGATAACCTTTTGGCATCGAGAAAGAAAGGTTGTAGGATTGTGTGAGCAATGCATGGGCTAGCCAGCTTAGAGTTTTGGTATTAAAACTGGTAGAATAAAAGGGTTCGTGTGCAACGTGTTTTGCCGTCTCACGTGTTTAGACTCTTATACTATCCTTCATCTTGTTTCTAGGCTTTTAAGGCCATCCTCAAGAAGTACCTTGACCATCCCTATCAACTTGAATCATAACTAGCTTTTCGGATCAACTAAGCTGGAGGTTTCATTGTGCGAATCCAGTACCTCGTTGACACTAGAATAGTTTGGTCTAATCCCCCTCTCAGAATTATTTCTGATGGCGCTCTTCTATCTTTCCTAACTTGCATTATTTTCTCCCTTGTAATGTTAACGCTATCAATTAATATTGGTCAGTTTTATGCACGTAATTACCGTAATAGTTTGTGATGGAGATTTCCTTAAATGTGATTGACCTTCGGGAAAAACTCAGCTTTCGTGTGATAATCTTATGAATTCATAGCGGAAGGTTTTGTTTTGATAAAGTCACTTAGAAATTATGTTTGTATCTATTTGTGCGACGGTTGACCGTGTTTACCAGAGGGTGCCGTAAAATATGGTTGTTTTGGGATATGGGTAATTTATTTTAAATTAACCAAACATTAGTATTGTAGTGGAGGTTTGCAAATCCTTAGTGTTATAAATTTTTTGATGACATTATTGTATACTCTTGTGTGACGGAACCCCTTCTTCTCTCGCATGCCCTTCTTGCTGATTGGAAAATCTTTGTAGTTAATGGTCAAAACTTATGACCCTTCGCTTCAAACTTATGTTGTGTGTATACTCTATTTGATTTCCGGTTTGAAACTCAATTATACATGGCTTTTTGTGTTAATTTTTGAAACCCGTGGTTCCCCTTTCTTGGGCCGATCAACTCTTGTTCTTTTAGAAATATATTATTTTAGTCTATGCGTATGGTACCTTTGATAAATTTTCTAGATGGTTGGTGTATATATATCAAATCTCAATCTTGTAATTATTGTTATTTACTTACTTGATGGGAATTCTGTTCTTTGCTAGATTGTTTATCTCTCCTTATAGGGCCAAGGGCCATTCTCATACGATTATTACTTTCGTTGCTTTTGCTCCTAACTGAAGTACAAGGTCTTCTCCTTCTTTGATTGGCATGATGAAGACTTTATTATAACTTGATGTGTTAATAGTGTTTAGAGGTTTGAACCAATTCTTGTAATAAAGTGCTTCCTTTTCGTGATATTGTTAGATAATAGTTATGGTGGTTTTGTGTAGCCTTATCTTTTTTAGTTCTCACGAACTGACTCTTGTGAAAAATTTGTTGCAGATGGATTTTGCGAGTAGATGAGGAATAGACTTGTAGATTTTTACATCAACCTCAGTTGAGAAGTTCCTTTGTATGAATCCTTTTTATATTGCTTAACTATTGATAACATCTAGTGGAAATTTTAGAAGAGGATCATTGTCTTAGTGTATTGTATCGTGGATTATGTCGTCTTAACTTTGGAACCTTGAATTGTCTGTATATCATTGAAAATACAAGGAAATTTGTTTACCGCTTGTTGAGTGACCTTAATGGATTATCGGTATTCTAAGAATTGATGTAACCTTATTTCGTCTTCGTAAATAAATATTGTTAAATTTTCACCCCTACGATTAAATGCTGAGTTAAATCATTCTAAGACTTAGTAATTGTGAGTTATAAGTAAAATAGAATGGGTTGTTTAATACTTATAGAAGTTAAACTAAAATTTATATTGCAAATAAATTGGTGTAGAGGTGACCAACTTGAGAACATGTAATTCCATAAGTGATCACAGATGAAACTATCCCTTGTTAAGTAACAGTATATAACTTGATATCCCTAACTACACTATTGAACACTATCCCTTTCACGGTGAAATTTGTAAAATGACCCTAAGGTGAAATGAACTGTTAGTTGTTTGAAGATGATAAGATTTAATAAGCCAGAGAAAACAAATTGGAGACCTCACCATCTTTCTCACCGCCATTTGGAAAGTAAATTTTTATTCCTTATTAATACTTTTAGCGAAGCCTAAGTAAAGTTGTTGATAATTCTGGTTAAGAGCCCTAACTTCAATTAAATACTGGCAATAACTAATGAGGTCCTAAAAATGTTTCATCTCGACCTTCTCCCTCTAACCCTTTTCCAAGGCACCTTGTATCTCTTCTCTCAAGTGTGTTGAACTTAAAACCATGTTGTCTTGTGGGCAAGAACGAATCTTAGTAGCGTTAGTGGTGGGCAGATGGCCTTGTGAAATTTAATTACTCCTTTTTCTTGATAAACAAATTAAGAAAATAAATGTCATAATAGAGAAGATTTTAAGATAATTACTCAGTGTCAAAGGAATAAACTTTTCTTTGCAAGTTAAATCATACGAATCATATCTTGAGCCTCCTTGAAAACGTAGGATAAGAATTACAAGATGTCCTTTTAAAATAAATAACCCTCAAGAATATCTCCTTGTGGTTGGACTTCTATGTGTGTGATTGGACTTCTATGTTGTCTTGTCAAAAGAAAAGTAGATTGTCCTTGATAGGTGTGAGCGTTTCCATCTTTGCTTTTATGGCCATCCTTGTATCAAGTTGTTCACAGTGTTAGTTGTATACTTGGTGACGACATGTTGCATCATGTTATGTGTCAAGCAAGTCAAAAAAAAAAGTTATCCTATATTTCACTGTGATTGTTCGTGTGTGATTATTTGGGTCGTTACACTTGGTATCAGAGCATAGGTTCATGCTCTCGAACCTATGGGCCAGATTGGTGTTACATGATGATACTGCATGATGATGATGATGTTGCATGATGGTGGTAGATATTGGAAGAGTAATGTGCTTTAAACATAATGTGATTATTGTCGTAATTGTGATATTGTGAACGCACATGATGTGTATGTCACCTTGTGCGTGTTTGTGATCATGTTGATATGTTGGGGATGGGAGTATTCTCTCTCCTTCTTGTGGATTCTATGAAGAGTTCATGGGTGAATTACTGCTTGTGATGTGTGAAAAGAATTATAAAGTGGATGACATAGTGTTAGAGCATTGTGGCATATTGTGATATGTGGGTGTATCAATGTGTTGTATGACTAGATTGATGTTAAAAGAAATGAGTTGTATCATGATTTTTTTACCATGTTTTGAAGAAATGTGTGTACCACCTTGTTATGCAGCAATGGATGTTATGTTGAGATGTACTATGTTCATCGTATGTATGACTGTGCAAATATGTAATGCTTCATGTTGTGATTTTGGGTCATACGGTGAGTGTATGAACCCTATCGTATGGTGCTTGCACTTTGGGTGCAGAATGTGGTAAAGTGATGTGTTACACTCAGTGAATGTATGATCATGATCTACCCTGTATATGTACCATATGTAAGACGTTATGGTAGTTATGTGTGTGCCACCGTTATGTTAGTGATGTTGTTGTATGTTATGTTGTGAACCTTACGCTAACCGATCCTGAGGGAAATCGGTAGAAGTGTATGTTGAGAGTGAGGAATGGTGTACCATGGGTCAATAACTCGAGCCAAAACTCGGTTTAGTAGATAACATGTGATTCTTTCCTCTCTCCCTATGTGGTTGTATGTACGCAACCTAAGTGCAACTATGACTATGTTTAGCCTTGTCGAAGTGGTGGCGGGATGATTCAGATGGAGGTGATGACAGTTGTATTATTGATATGTATTTACAAGCTGAGGCTCGATGTTCCGAGTGCTAGCAACTCATTGAGTACCCCTTTGGTGGCTAGATAAGGCCACACAGTTATCGTAATGTGACATTATTATAAGTTGATTTTATTCGTAAATTGAGCTTTTTACTTTATTTTATAAGGACCAGTAACTTTTCTTGATTGCCATGCTTTACAATTTTGGGCATTTCCTTGGTTTGTGGCACTAACATGGGGATTTTGATACTAACTATGGCTATTTGGCCATTTATTTTGCTTGATTTTGGGTCTTCTTTTAAATTTGGAATTTTTATCGCCTTGCCCAAGGCTTGTACTTTGCCACTTGGCACTTTGATTGGATTGTTGTGTTGGTTCTATTGTCGTGATGTGTGGAATAGGGTCATAGGATGCACCATGGATTGGTTGGACCTATGGACCCGCTTCGTTGTATGGGGGTACACCCCAAGGAGTTACATATAACTAGCGGGTTGTTGAACCATGCGTTATTATGTCACTTGGGTTAGGAGTGTTCGAACTCTATGTGTCTTGGACCATAGGGTCAACCGGCCTCCTTGAGGGAGGCATAAGAGTTTGAGGGAGGCATAAGAGTTTGAGGGAGGCATAAGAGACTTGAGGGAGGCATAAGAGTTTGAGGGAGGCTTATGATATTTGTCTGTATGGTTGATGTTTCAGGATATATGTTGAGTTATTGTGATGTTTGGTAGTGGTATTTTGATGTATGTGTTACTCATGTCAGATGGATATGTGTTGTGATGTTGTGGATATGTCATTGATTCCCTTGTGGACACTATGTACCCGTAGCATGGTTTGGTGTTATGTGAATTTTTCATTGATGCAAATTGAGGAAATGTCTGGTGGATTGTAGTACTCTTTTGGTTGAGTATTTTGTATGTCAGTCTTTGATGTGTGACGAGTACTATGTTATGTGGACTATGCCTATTCTATTCTGTATTTGGGTAACCTTTTGTGGTGTAATACAATCTTGAAGTATATACTTGCGTGCTTGTGAATCTGTAGTGTCTTGAGAACCGATAGGGTGTTGGGTTAGCAGTTCATGTTGGGCAACCACAATAAAGAATAAACCAAAACTCTTTAATGATGAAATTTTAAAAGAAATTAAACTAAGAGTAATGTTAACAGAAATAGACTAATGAAAATAATAAATAAGAAGGAACTGCCAATCTTCACAGAACATTTAAAGTTAAAATTTCTACCAAATGTTCCTAAGGCTTCTTATGACCGTGCTTTAATCGACTGAAATTTTAAACCATAGGGTGTGTTTTTCTTCTTTATCTATCCCTTGTTGCGTACCATTTCCTTTCCTCTGTGTAAGGTCGCATTGTGGACGATGCTTTCTTAAGGGGAGGAGAATGTAATGCCCCAACCTACCTTGTCTCGGTCAACCTTATCTCCTCTTGGCGTGGGCTGGAGGGAATTATTTTTTTAATTGTTGTTAGGGGCCTCTTTTGTTGACTGACTGCGTGGAGGGTGGAGTATTAAACTCTGGCGTGTTGGACTCCTTGCTGGTGGCCGCACGCATTTATTCTTTCTGATTTGCAAATCTTTCCCAGATTTTCTTCTTGCCAGCTGCGTAGATTGTTGGTGATTGCGCAAGACTTTTGTACTCCTTTTTACCTACTCGGCGCATTTTTTTCTTCCTCCTGGCACATTTTCTCTGCCCTTGGTTGCTGCGTGAGTCTGGTTTGACGTGGGTGTAGATGGAGCTTTAGGCTGGGGCAGCAGGCATGTTGCAGTATAGTAGGAGCCTTCGTGAGCACCTCCAGCAAGCAGGTCGTCCAACTATGTTGTTAGCTGTTCAGTATCGACTACATCCTCAATTTGGGATTCTCCTTCATGATATGGTTATCAAAATCGAAAAGTTGTGAGTGAGAGAGTTACCGGAGATCCGGAGATGATTTTGTTGAGATTCTCTATTGTTTTCTTACTTTTTTACGTTGTAACTCATGGAAGAGTATCTCATACAAGTGGATCTGTTTTTATCAGAATATTCACGAAGCAAAAATTGCTTTGCTGTTTCATTTTTTTCCACTCTGCCCGTAGATGAGTATCTGTCTCCTTCTTGTGTCCGATTTTGATGACTTCGGTCACACTTTGGCTCGTTTTTGTTGGCCTATCAAGCTTGGCCCGTAGCAAGTGCTCAACTCAGCGAAGCCAATATAATGGCGCATGCTTTTTGTGTTGGTGACAGATCACACCCACAGGCACAGGAGATCTATGAAATGTTGGAAAAAATGTCTTGGGAGATGAAGGTAGCAGGATATTTGTCGATTGAACATGTCTTTGAGTGACATGAAAAGCCAGTTTTCAGTGAATGGGAAACTGATCTTTCTCTTCATGGGTACATCAACATTCAGCCAGTACACTGTTGTACATGAGGTCTTGGAGCAGTTTGGAATACAACAAAAGGAGAAGCTGGATGAATAGTTGCAATATTTGGTCTTGGTACAGTTAGACTCGCGGTTGCAGAGGGTGCTAAAACAGCGGGTGCTTCATGTGTTATTGGCATTGACATTGATTCTAAGAAATTTGAAACTGCTAAGGATTTTAGAGTCACGGAGTTTGTTAATCCTAAAGATCATGATAAACCCATTCAGCAGGTGCTTGTTGATATGACCGATGGAGGTGTTGACTACAACTTTGAGTGTTTTGGAAATGTTAGTATAATGCGAGCTGCTCTAGAGTGCTGTCATAAGGGTCGGGGGACGTCTGCTTATTGTTGGTGTTGCAGCCTCTGGACAGGAGATTCCTACCGACCTTTTCAGCTGGTTACAGGCCGTGTATGGAAAGGAACTGCTTTTGGTGGCTTCAAAAGTCACTCTTAAGTACCATGGCTTGTTGAAAAATACATGAATAAGGAGATCAAAGGTGATGAGTGAATTACACAAAATTTGACACGATTTGCACTTTAACCGACTTGATGCATTCATGGAGTACTACATCGAGACATATTCCATGGCTGCTACATGAACTTATGGATGGCTGCCCGGAACTCGAAGCGAAAGGCAAAAGAATAATCCACTGTTTAGAGGAAGCTATAGAAAGAAGAATCTTTGAGGGAATGAGACTTGAATTATGCAGTTGTGACCAAATTGGTCTTCTCTCTGATGTGACTCGCATATTCCGTGAAAATGGCCTGTCAGTCACTAGAGCAGAAGTGAGCACCAGGGGTGACAAAGCAGCTGCATTGAAGAAATCTAGTGACTGGTCAGCCTTAATTGAGGATGCTAAGTCTAGGGACTTTTTTATTGATATGGAGTCTGTACCAAGAGATTGCTTTTGGTTATAAATCCATCTTCATTTGCTTTGTCTCAGACTAGGGCTGCTCCTAATATGAGAGCACCAAGGTTAGGAGGTGAAAATCATAAATGATCAGATGCATATGGAGATGGTGGAGGTGTTTGGATGAATGACGAAGGATCAAGTTCAATTGCCAAAAATGGGGCCTACAAAAGTTCTAGGGCTAATTTGGAGTGGTGTTGGGAGGATGTTGGCAAGTATTTTAGACCACCCACCTGGCCGTGAACTCCTACCATGCCAACGTGAAGATGGTCGATGTTTGGGTGCCCAACGAGCTTGAAGAAAATGGAATTTGGCTTGGGTTATTGTTGCTGATCCGGCGGTGTCCATGGAACCTACTGGATCTAGAGAAAAAGGCAAGATATTTCTACACTTTTCTACTTTGCTATTATATTTTAAATTATTGCGAAATCGAACCACTTTTCCTTGCATTGATTTGTCGGTTGGATGTAATGTTGGGAGATTTCCCCTTTCTTGCTTGTTTCTTCTTTTTTAGCTTTTTTCGTTCATAGTATGTTGGTCGAAAGGATGCGTGTGCCCTTTCCCCTGAATGTTATGTTTATCTTGCTCGAGTGATAGAACTTCATCTGTTTGTTTATGTATTAATTCTTCTCTGCGATTGAGTTGCAAGTTATTATGTTGATCAAGCTAGTATTTTCGATATCATGGAAGTAAGTTTACAATAACTATGAAACCCCCGTCCTAGCACCCAAGTTTGTCCTTGACGTTTTTGTTAGCTCCTTCGCAAGTCCCTTTGATAACCTTTTGGCATCGAGAAAGAAAGGTTGTAGGATTGTGTGAGCAATGCGTGGGCTAGCCAGCTTAGAGTTTTGGTATTAAAACTGGTAGAATAAAAGGGTTCGTGTGCAACGTGTTTTTGCCGTCTCACGTGTTTAGACTCTTATACTATCCTTCATCTTGTTTCTAGGCTTTTAAGGCCATCCTCAAGAAGTACCTTGACCATCCCTATCAACTTGAATCATAACTAGCTTTTCGGATCAACTAAGCTGGAGGTTTCATTGTGCGAATCCAATACCTCGTTGACACTAGAATAGTTTGGTCTAATCCCCCTCTCAAAATTATTTCTGATGGCGCTCTTCTATCTTTCCTAACTTGCATTATTTTCTCCCTTGTAATGTTAACGCTATTAATTAATATTGGTCAGTTTTTATGCACGTAATTACCGTAATAGTTTGTGATGGAGATTTCCTTAAATGTGATTGACCTTCGGGAAAAACTCAGCTTTCGTGTGATAATCTTATGAATTCATAGCGGAAGGTTTTGTTTTGATAAAGTCACTTAGAAATTATGTTTGTATCTATTTGTGCGACGGTTGACTGTGTTACGAGGGTTGCCGTAAAATATGGTTGTTTTGGGATATGGGTAATTTATTTTAAATTAACCAAACATTAGTATTGTAGTGGAGGTTTGCAAATCCTTAGTGTTATAAATTTTTTTGATGACATTATTGTATACTCTTGTGTGACGGAACCCCCTTCTTCTCTCGCATGCTTGCTACTAGCCTGTAAGACTTTGACCCTTCTTGGATGATTGGAAAATCTTGTAGTTAATGGTCAAAACTAGTATACCTTGCCTTCGCTTCGAAACTTATGTTGTGTGTATACTCTATTTGATTTCCGGTTTGAAACTCAATTATACATGGCTTTTTGTGTTAATTTTTGAAACCCGTGGTTCCCCTTTCTTGGGCCGATCAACTCTTGTTCTTTTAGAAATATATTATTTTAGTCTATGCATATGGTACCTTTGATAAATTTTCTAGATGGTTGGTGTATATATATCAAATCTCAATCTTGTAATTATTGTTATTTACTTACTTGATGGGAATTATGTTCTTTGCTAGATTGTTTATCTCTCCTTATAGGGCGAGGGCCATTCTCATACGATTATTACTTTCGTTGCTTTTACTCCTCCTAACTGAAGTACAAGGTCTTCTCCTTCTTTGATTGGCATGATGAAGACTTTATTATAACTTGATGTGTTAATAGTGTTTAGAGGTTTGAACCAATTCTTGTAATAAAGTGCTTCCTTTTCGTGATATTGTTAGATAATAGTTATGGTGGTTTTGTGTAGCCTTATCTTGCTCAGTTCTCGCGAACTGACTCTTGTGGAAAAAAATTTTGCAGATGGATTTTGCGAGTAGATGAGGAATAGACTTGTAGATTTTTACATCAACCTCAGTTGAGAAGTTCCTTTGTATGAATCCTTTTTATATTGTTCAACTATTGATAACATCTAGTGGAAATTTTAGAAGAGGATCATTGTCTTAGTGTATTGTATCGTGGATTATGTCGTCTTAACTTTGGAACCTTGAATTGTCTGTATATCATTGAAAATACAAGGAAATTTGTTTACCGCTTGTTGAGTGACCTTAATGGATTATCGGTATTCTAAGAATTGATGTAACCTTATTTCATCTTCGTAAATAAATATTGTTAAATTTTCACCCCTACGATTAAATGTTGAGTTAAATCATTCTAAGACTTAGTAATTGTGAGTTATAAGTAAAATAGAATGGGTTGTTTAATACTTATAGAAGTTAAACTAAAATTTATATTGCAAATAAATTGGTGTAGAGGTGACCAACTTGAGAACATGTAATTCCATAAGTGATCACAGATGAAACTATCCCTTGTTAAGTAACAGTATATAACTTGATATCCCTAACTACACTATTGAACACTATCCCTTTTACGGTGAAATTTGTAAAATGACCCTAAGGTGAAATGAACTATTAGTTGTTTGAAGATGATAAGATTTAATAAGCCAAAGAAAACAAATTGGAGACCTCACCATCTTTCTCACCGCCATTTTGAAAGTAAATTTTTATTCCTTATTAATACTTTTAGCGAAGTCTAAGTAAAGTTGTTGATAATTCTGGTTAAGAGCCCTAACTTCAATTAAATACTAGAAATAACTAATGAGGTCCTAAAAATGTTTCATCTCGACCTTCTCCCTCTAACCCTTTTTCCAAGGCACCTTGTATCTCTTCTCTCAAGTGTGTTGAACTTAAAACCATGTTGTCTTGTGGGCAAGAACGAATCTTAGTAGCGTTAGTGGTGGGCAGATGGCCTTGTGAAATTTAATTACTCCTTTTTCTTGATAAACGAATTAAGAAAATAAATGTCATAATAGAGAAGATTTAAAGATAATTACTCAGTGTCAAAGGAATAAACTTGGCTTGGCAAGTTAAATCATACGAATCATATCTTGAGCCTCCTTGAAAACGTAGGCTAAGAATTGCAAGATGTCCTTTTAAAATAAATAACCCTCAAGAATATCTCCTTGTGGTTGGCCCTAACTGTAAGTGTGTTTTGTGATTGGACTTCTATGTTGTCTTGTCAAAAAGAAAAGTAGATTGTCCTTGATAGGTGTGAACGTTTCCATGCTGCCTTTATGGCCATCCTTGTATCAAGTTGTTCACAGTGTTAGTTGTATACTTGGTGACGACATGTTGCGTCATGTTATGTGTCAAGCAAGTCAAAAAAAAAGTTATCCTGTATTTCACTATGTTGTTCGTGTGTGATTATTTGGGTCGTTACATAACCCGATAGAATAATAGATGCTCACGGGGACTATATCGTAGATGTGATTAGGAAATTTTGAAGTAGGAAAAACCATGCAAGAGCTACAAAAATGATATATCTGGAGTATCTCGGCTTTAATGGAGTGTTGAAAAGGACTTTGGGTGCCCAAGGGTGCTCTGGTTTATAAAAGTGACACGTTGGTCCATCTGCTTCGGCCCAATCTCATAGGGTTAGGAGGTGTTACTGAAATGCTCACTTTTTTGCATCATATTCATTGCCCAAATACCAGATGTCGTTGATATTCCAAGATGATGGGAAGACCTGCGAGAGACTAAGAAGAAGTATTAAAATCCTAAAAAAGAAGGATGGTCGGAATGACCTCGGCTTCCACAATAGTGGGCTTACTAACTAAGCGATGCACTAAATTGGGACCCAAAAGTAGTTCTAGTGAGTGTGTACATAATGTGCCCTAGGTGCTCTTGTTCCAGATTGTAATTTATGAGGTAGCGAATAATAACTAAATGTAGAAAATGTAATAGTATGTATGCATGGAATAGAATAAAATCTCTCCCCTATGAAGAGTGATGGAAATGTCCTAGCCTTGTCCCTTGATGATGGAGCTATGTGGATGTAAGTGATTTCCAATGCATAGATGGATGATAGAATTGAATGATGCTAGGTCACTCATTATGGTCTCATAAATTTATATTTCTAGGGTTCTCATGATCTAATTTTGTAATCTACGCCAAAATGGTTGACAACCAAAAGATGAAAAGCTAAAATTGTTAGAAGAGCCCAAAAGTGGGAGGAAAGTGAGAAAGGGACCGAGGACCCTTAGTAGGACCATGGAACCCATGTGCACCCAAATACTAAAGTGGGTGCCCATCGAAACTAAAATAATGCGGGATGACAGGTGACTAGGCATGTGGACGTAAAAGGTAGGTAATTGCAAACTAAAATAAAACAAGAAGGCCAAAATACATGATTTATTTAGTACTTTCTTCACTCAAGGACCTTCTAAATAGTAGTATGAGACCAAGATAAATAATATCTAAGGTGCATGCTTTTGTGACTACACATTTTATTACTATGAGAGCAGCTTATGATGTGGTGTCACCTTATTAGGAATAAGACCATGATAAATTAGGATATGTGTATATAATTTATAGACACACACCCACATACATACATATGTATGTATGTATGTATATATCAATCCTACTTAGCTAATATGAGATTATGTTTTGAATGGAGAGAACTCAAACATTCTTTTAATTGAATATTTTATCATGAAGTGAATTAAGATTTTTGTATTTACTATTTCATAACACAATAAAAGAGTTGAAACAATAATGTTCATTAAATCAACCTTGATTTTCTTATTACACTACTTGCGTTGGTGTTCATCAAAATAATTCCTATATAAGATGATTTTATAATTTTGAACAATTAATTAATGGATTGATAGTATTTATCAATATGGAGATGATTTTGTAATGATTGTGTACATCAATGTTGATTTTCAAGTTTGTAAAATTATTTGGAAGTTGAGGAGTAAGAAGTATATTCACGATTTTTTCTTCATAATTTTATGGTTTTTTTTTTTGTTGTTGTCGGGGTTATAATAATGTATTATACATATATTACTTTTCTCTTGATTGTATTCAACTTTTCTAACTATCATTATTTAAAGTGTATTACGTTGAATATTTTTTTAGGATCTTTGTCCACTAGTGATGATATATGGATTTTAGTGAACCCATTAAGGATCAAGTCTTCTTTGAGTGCAAGGCTTAGAGACACCCAATAGTGAGAGTTGAAACAATTGAGGCTAGGATTGTTGCATGTGTGAATTTGATGGCGTCGATGCCCTTACTCATAGCTACTTGGCTAAATGTGATCACTAGTTTAGTTTCATGCTTACTCATGATTGTATATTCACTATATGTTTCCTCGAAAGGGTGGGCGAGAGATGCGGAAAATATATGTAATCTAGTGCCCAATTGTGTGCACTAAACATCAATTTTTTTATTTTAATTTATATAATATAAATCTATGTATAAGAGATATATTTTATAAACTATTTGACAATTTTTAAGAAACAATAAATTCTCATAAATATAAGTAAAAATAAACACAATTGTTAATAAAATTGAATTTATAAACAACATCTAAAATAGAAACCTATAATATTAGAAAAATTATATATTAAGAAAAGAAAATTTTCCTCAAATAGTTTAGACATTGATAAAATAAGGCACACTTACATTAAAAAATTTTGACCCACTATTCGTAACAAAAAAATTACATTTCCATGTAGCCCAAGTTTGGTTTACTTGGACCAATATTCGAGAAGGATATGATTGGGTCTTAACAAGAATCAATCATGCACTTCTTTCACGGTAGAATTTTTTTATTTTTTTCACACAAGGCTCCTCTGTTATCAAGGTGTGGTCAATGTCCTTTTGTCAATTCACTATCCGATCACATTTAAGGTTGTTTGGTAGGGGCCCATCCCAAGGTGTCCAATAATAAATTCTATATTAATGTTCCTCTATGGAGTCATCCTAGAGTGGTCGGCTCATTGCAAAGTAGGGACATGGCATGACATCCACAATTTTCTTCAATGTAAATTTATTTGTTAGAGGAGGCAATTCAAAGCACCGCCTAGTTCCTTTTGCTAATTTGTTCGTAGGTTTCCCCGTGTCTATAAGTGATCTGATTCGGCTTTGGACATAAAATTCATAAGTATTTCTCTACTATTTGAGGAAAACCATTTTCACATTCATCTTTAGCTCCAAGAAGCGATATTGACATAAGCTCAAGCTCATCGAATCTCACTTGGATCGTGGTGCAAAAATCTGGTCAAGGCTCCATTGACTCAGGGTGGGAGAAAAATACTTTAAAAGATTTTTGAAATCCCTTCGGGCTAATTTTTCTTGACAACATATTGTATCCATCTATGACTCACACCAATGGCTAAATGAGCTCCTAGAGATCATTCGTGCCGTTATTAAGTACTACCATCTAGGTTTTCATGCTTAGGATGATTTGATTGAATGAGTAGACTCCTTGCAGAGATGTATTGATGTGGTTCCAGTTAATATTTCACCTCGAGATTCTTAGCATTTTGCGATTCCCCTCTCACCTTGGAGGAGCTTCATGTGTCCTTGTTATGTTTAGGTGATGACAAGTCGTCGAGTCCCGAGATGGTTTCCCTAGAAATTTCTACAAAGCAACTTGGTCTTTTGTGGGACTAGATCTACTTCATGTTTATAATGAATCTCTTCAAAATCATTCTCTTGGGACTTACTTCAATCAAGGTAACATCAAGTTCATTCCTAAAGTTGTGACCATGAGTTGATGAACAATTGGTGGCTAGTCACCTTGTTGTCTGTTTCTTATTAAATTCTTGTTAATGAATTGGCTCTTCGCATTTATTATCTTCTACCCAAAATTGTTTTCCCTAAAAATAAAGATTTGTGAAAGACACATTGCATTCGGATAATCCCACCGTTGTTTGGGAAGGCATAGATTGGGCCCGTGTTTCCTCGTAGCATCCTTTACTCCTCAAGATCTATTTTAAAAGGCTTAGTATCATATTGAATGGCTCGTCACTTTAGCATGCTCAATTACATCGTCTTTGGTGAATTACTTGAAGATTGTCCATCAACACTATGTTTTCTAATGCTTGATGCAATTCACTATCAATAATCACTAGTCCACTACCATCAACATTTTTGTTTTATCAAACAAGGCTTTCCTCTTTTACTGCGTTATTTGTTTTGGATTCTAACACTCTAGGGTATTTAATTTCCCACATGATGCTCAAGGTCATATTCGGGATTTTCCTATATGATCATGTGATGAAAATTATCAATGCTCACTCCATGATGACTCTTTTCTTACTTACTATTGATGAATCGAGTAGATTATTGCAACGGTCTTGGAGTGCCTTGAAACATTATGTTTGGATTCTAGATCCAACATTCAATTGGCAAAAATTTGGACTACCAAAATGTTTCTTTCCTCTCTCGGACTAGTTAAAGGCCTACCCCTAGAAACGGACTAGCCCTCATGAATAATTAAAATTTTTGGGAATTCCCTTCACTATTGATAGTGATTCCATGACATTATGGAAGTACGTTATTAACATGATGGAGCAAAAATTACTAGATGGTATTCTAAACCCCTATCCTTGGCTGGTAAATTCTAGGTTTGAACTAACATTCTTGTTGTTGCTCATGTTTACTATTCTACGTGTTGATGCCTATAGTGCCCCAACAACTGGAAAAACATTAAAATAATTTAATAAGATATAATTTTATAGGCATGTGTTGGCAAGCATAGATAAGGAAAAAGAGCATATTTTTCAGAGACACATCCTAGACGCCATTATGATCTATCATTTTCCTTGCTGAATAATACAAACGCTCTAATGATGGCAAAAATTGTTAGCCATAGTCAAATAAAGGTTGATGTTGAGAATTTACTAGTAATTGGGTAGTTTTAGCAAGATCAAAGTTCGCATGTTTAATTAAAAAAAATTATTATGGGTTAAATCACAGCTTAAACATTGGGATAAGTCACAAACCCACTTACCTTCTCACATGTCTCAAATATGAATGTCTTGTCATTTCACTATATAAAATTGAATTATTGGATATGTATCTATATTGGAGTGGGTTCAATTATTTCCAAGATGAAATTATTTTTACCATTGGTTTGTTTGTTATAGGTAGAGAAAGTTCATTTCCTATTATTCTACTCATGTCTCAACAATATTTGTCTCTTCCTCTCCTTCTGCGTGAAACCCCCACAATATTCTATGCTTAGCCACTTTTAATGGTAGCCCAAAACTCCTTACCATCATCCATAATATAAAGATGGGTTTATAGGAACTATTCGGTTAAATGCCTAAAAAAGTGGTTCAGTGGAATGCAACGACTGCAGATATATACAAAAATGGGTTTGTTGAAAAGGCTCAGAAACTTTCAAGAAAATGATTTTGGAAGGCACAAAGAAAATCTCTACAACCACTTCTGTAACCCCCTACCTATGCAAATGCAATATTTGGAACAAGTGGATGTCCAACATAGCATAAGGATAAAATAGTTTTGTTAGAATTTGTAGTTGCAGGTGCATTGGTAGACATGGATGCAAATAAAACATGGACTGCAATGATAAAAGGTTATGCAAAAGAATCAGGTTTGGAAGAAAAAGGATTTGAAAATTTCAAGAAAATGTGTTCACAGGTGTAGAGCCTCTACTTTTTTTCCACATACTCCCAGCCTGTGTCAAAATGGGACCTTTGGAACACGGTGTGATCATCCAACAAAGCATAAAGGTTAAAGGAATAGTGTCAAACGTAGTTGCATGTGCCTGGTAGTCATGTACACAGAAATGAATGAAAATGTTGTGGCATATAATGATCTACAACTTGGATGATTAAACCAATTTCAGAAGAAATGAAACCCTTCTATATATAAGAAGCAAAATCAGTCAAAAGATTCCTTTTATTGAAATAAATGTGTAGGGAAAGTTATAAATTCAGAGGAAATTTTATCATGGAAAGAAAATGGTTCATGGCAACCCATCTGAGCATTGGTCGTCAAACTAGGATTTTTCAGGTTAGGAGAATGTAAAACAATTTGTTGTCATGGAGGGGTTGTGGATGCACTGCGAACTATTCAAAGAAATGTTAAAAGAGATTTGAAGCTTGGAAGAGTGTGGGTGAACCTTCCTGGAGAACCTCTTACACTACGAAAGCTAATTTTTCTAGGCATGGTTCATCTCTTCTCATCTCTCATAATTTATGTTCTTTTTTTTTCATTTGCAATGGAATAAAATTTTAAACCAAAGGATTTTCGTATAATTGATAGGATTAAATAAACATGTTTTAAAATAATAAAACGTTATATCATAACTTACATGATCTAATATTCCTTGGTAAACAATGAACTTAAACCCTCACTTCATGATGATATATTGATGTCCCAACAAAACTAGATTGCTACAGTACCCCTTTTTATTGGCAAGTTGAAGTTGACTTCCCAGTAAATATGTTGACCATTTATTTGTTTAAATAGATAAATTACGATTTTTAGAGACTCGTAAAATAACTTTCATAACTCCAGAAAGGGGATGTTAAGCTTCCTTCATGTACCTTGTTATGTGAGGAGTCACTTAAATCTTTGAATCGATCTTGAATGATCATTTTTGATATTTTTGATGCCCTACTAGGAGCACTTTGTCACACCATTTTACAGTTGTAGGAAGCTACTAAAAGTGAAAAGTTAGCTTTCATTTTGAACCGCCATTTAAACCCTGAGAAAAAAATGCTTATCCACCTTCGCAAACCTCTAGTATTTTTACTAGATAATTTCCTGGAACCTTCAGTTTGAGGAAAAACATTTTCTTGATAGTTTGGCAAAGCCATTTTGTAGGCCTTTGGTTGCACAGTTTGACTAGGTCAAACTGACCAATTACGACCGATGGCTCTAGAAAACATGTCACCATTTGAAAACAAGTTTTCTAGTTCTCATTCCATTAACTCTGATGAATTCTCCATATATGGGGGAACTTGTAGGAAATTTATCATGTGGCACATTCATCCATCAAACATTAGTTTTGGACATGGATTTATGAGCCCTTGAGCTAACTTTTAATCGTTGCAACTAGGCCAATTATGACGGATGGCCCCAAAAGACTAGCCGATAATCAATCATAAATGTTTTGTTCCAGTTCTGATTCCTATGAACTCTTGGTATATAAGTGGACACATATAAATTTAACTATGGTGTGTTTTCTCATCGAAAGACAACATTTGAAAGTGGTTTCTTAGCCTCCGAGCCTAAATTGAATGATTTTGTAACTAGCAGGAGAAAACATAAAAGGAAATCAGGACCCCACCAAGTTACCCAACCATCATGGAAACTTGTTGACACTTGTAAATAACTGTCTGAACTCTATCTTGTGGCTTGTTGTGTGAAATTTGACTTTTGGGAAAATAGTGTTTCTCTCTCTTTCCTTTCTCCTTCTCTCTCCTTGGTTACGAAATGAAGTGAAATGAAATGAAATGAATACATGTCTCTAAACCTTTTGTTTTGAATTCAAATTATAATCATTATTATATGTAAATGGGAAATTGAAAAACATTAATTATGCTAGATTAGGGTGGATGTCATGCCAATGATTTATCGTTGATTTCATGCTCACATGGTTTTGCAGATGCAAGAAAGATGGTGAAAAGGCGTTGTGTAATTCATTGTTTATTATTGTAATTTATATAGGTCATTGTAAAATGTATATATGTATAATGTAGTCCCATGTTACAAAAAATTATATTTGAAATTTGCTAATATGTATGAGATGCTAGTTTTAGGGATACCTTGGGAAATGTGCATTTAATCATAGGTGCAATTTTGATTCATAGTTACATATGGTAAAAATGATTGATATATATGTTAAATGAATTTGAATTTAATATCTTGTAGTGCATTTTCAATGTGCAATAGATGATTAAATAATTGGTGTTGTGTTTCTTACCTTGAAAATGTAATAAAGAATCTAACCACAATAGTCAACCCTAGTATAAGATTCATGCATAACTTGTCTTCATGTGTGATCCTTCTTAGCGTAGAAGAAATTTAAACCATAGAATGAACTTAAACCTTGTACTCGATGGCACCTCCTAGTTTAGGTAAATAAGACCCTAGTTTGAGTTTAGCGTCATATTCGGTAAGTTAATCGTGATTTTTGTGAACCATATTTTAGGAATGACATGGTCCAAATTTATCCGAGTATGTGGTTTCCTTCTAGGTTTGGTAACCATGTGTGGGGTAAGGAGAATGTCTTCTCTTCAGGTCTAACACCGTGTTGAGTGGTGAAGACCGCCTTGGAAGTCACCTTAAGAGTCCTTGTTCAACAACAACTATGTGGTGTAACCTTACCATCTATGGAGTAAGTATAGCTATTACTCCTTAGTATCCTAGTGGACTACCAAGTCTTACAAAGTTAGATCTAGAATTTTTACTTGTCATCGAATGAATTCCTTGTGGGACCCCTAGAAAACAAAAATGGAGATAGTGAAATAGTTGTACTATGATTTAAACTCTTGTTAATGAACTCTTTAGTTCCTCTCAGCTAAATGTGTTACCTTGGTTGCTAACAACATAACACTTTGGTCTTTCTTGAAGGTTGTTTAGCATAAATATGTCCTCTCACCTTAAAATCATATCTATAGTTGAGGCGTAGATCCTTAGGTGCAATTAGAATTAAACTAAACCTCAGTTTTATTAGGATGTTAACTTGGGGTTCATGTGTAGTTACAATGCTTCCAATCATATACTTCTTCAAGATGTTAGACAAGTACTTTCATAACTCTTTATGTTATAAAGTGATGCCCAAAGAGACCTAAGAAACAATGTAAATGAAATGAGAAACAAGAGTATATGTGATAATGGTTTGGGAACAAATTTTCACTTGAAGTCCTTATGGTTGATTTAAGCATTGACTTTTTGTTAAGAATGGATACAAATTGTTCCTGGTGCGACTAGGCTTTTGAGCCAATATAGAGTCCACTAAAATTAAATTAAATTATGATGTGTAAATGCTTAATTGACTCAAACTAAATTTGGAACTAAAACAACCATAGTATGAGCACAAAGGTACTTCTAATGGAAGGAAGTTTATAGGAAAGGGAAACTTGAACCTTCACCTCCTTTGAATCGTATTAATTTCCCTCGATAACTTATGGTTGGTCCCCTTGCTTAATGAGGGTAAAATTAAACGTCAACTAAACATATTTTAAGAAACAAACCTTTAACATAAGAATGAGAGAATTAGGAACTTTGTATGAAATTTGAAATATGGAAAATAATTATGTAAGTTATGGAGATTGTCGTAAGGGATAAAGGGCCAACTTAAATGGTCAAACTATAAGTTGAATGTGAAATGAATTTAAGAATCTGTAGGTGGAAAAAGGAGAAAATTATCCTTACATAATAATGTTATTGGAATGTTAATCATAACGAAGATGTAATCATGGTAATGATGTGTTGTGGGTTTTCCAATCCTTGAGTCCCTTTTCTTGTGGTTGGTTATTGTTATCATTCATTCATTGGGGAAAGTGTGGCATCGACATGTATATGGTGTTGTCATGTGTCTATGTGATTCGATGACTTATGTAAGTGTCTTATGTGTTGTTGAGTTTCTCTACTTGGAGCCCTTGTGGTGTTGTGTAGTGAGAAATGTAAGTCAAAAAAATTATCCTGGTATTTTACAATTTGTATTTGTGTGTGTAAAATGTGGGCATGACATATGGTATCAAAGTGAGGTTCATGCTCTCAAACCTCTAGGGAAGATTGGAGTTGTGGTGGATTTTGCATGGTGTTGGTAGAGATTGGGAAGAGTAATGTGATATAAGCATGATGTGAACTATGTCAAAATTTGATATTATGAACGCACATGTTGTGTATGTCACATAGTATGTATTTGTTATCATGTTGATGTGTTGTGATGAGACTATTTTCTCTCCTTTTCATGGATTCTATGAAGAGTTCACGTGTGATGTAACACCTTTTGTGTGTGAAAAGTATGTTATTGTGGATTGCATGGAGTGTTGGAGCATTTTGGCATTATGTGATATGAAGGTGTATTGATGTATTGCATGAAAAAAATGGTGTAAAATGACTTAGATTGTATCGTAATGTCATTACCGTATTGTGATGAATCGTATGTATCACCATGTTGTATTTAACTTGACTATATGTTGTAAGGTTAGACATTGTGTTCCTCATACATATAATTCATGTAATATGTGATGGTTCATGTCATGATTTAGGGGCATATGGTGAGTGTATGATCCCTAGTGTACAGTGATTGCACTTTGGGTGCGGATGTGGTAATGTGATGTATCATAACCCATGAAAGTAATGATTGTGTTATACCCTGTATATATACCATGTGTAAGATGTTATGGTTAATTTGTGTGAATCACCATTGTGTTAGTGATGTAGTTGTGTTATGTTGTGGACCTTACACTAGGTGACCCTAAGACCCTAATCAAATTAAAATGTGTATGTTTGGAGTGAGGAAATGTGTACCATTGACCAGTCACTCGAGCCGAGTATGAGATAGGAAGTGGAGCCTTACATAGGATGAAAACCCACTTTTGTTTGTTTGGTATGTGTGACACTTTCTCAACAGGTGTCATGCATATTGTGTTTCATAGGACACCTTAGGCTCAGTAGATGGTGACTTGTACTCCTTTCTCTCTCCTAATATGGTTATCGTATGGATTCAACCTATGTGATTTTGGCTATGTTGATGCTTGTCGAAGTGGTGGCGGGATGATTCAAATAGAGATGATGACAATTGTATTATTGATATGATATTTTACGAGCTGAGGCTCGATGTTCCCGAGTTCCATCAACTCATTGAGTACCCCCTTAGTGGCCGTATAAGGCCACATAGTTATTATAATGTGTTATTCCTATACATGTATTTTATTCATAAATTGAACACTTTCCCTTTTCTTGCTAGAACCAACAATTTTCTTGATTGACATGTTCTTATATTTTGGGCTTTTATGTGGTTGTTGCATTAACATTGGATTTTTACTAACGATTTGGCTAATTAGCCATTTAATTTTCTTAGTTTTAAATTGTGTATCAAGTTTAAAAGTTTTATAGCCTAGCCCAAGGCTTGGGATTTTTTCCACTTGGCATTTGATATGGATTGTTATGTTGGTTCTAATGTCATAATGTGTTGGAATAGGGTCATGGGATTCACCATGGAGTGGTTTGAACCTATGGACCCACTTCGTTGTATTGGGTACACCCTAAGGAGTTATAGATAACTAGCGGGTTGTTGAACCACGAGTTATTATGTCACTTGGGTTAGGGGTGACGGGGCTCTATGTGCTCAGGGCCATAGGGTGACCCCTCATTATAAGGAGAAAGGAGATGGGGATCTATGGTTGAGTGACCCAATATTCTTGATCACACTCTATGGTTGAGTGACATGATGTTCTTGATGGCACTCTATGGTTGAGTGACCTGTTATTCTTGATGGCACTTTATGGTTGAGTGACCTGATATTCTTGATGGGGCTCTATGGTTGAGTGACTGTGGATTGGTTTTGGCACTACGATTATTTCTCTTTGGGATATATGGAGTTTTTTTGTGATGATTTGGGAGATATATGGAGATTTTTTCATGATGTTTTGTGATGTGTGGAGTTAGTATAGTGAGTTATGTGTACTCTTGTGAGTCTTGTTACACATTGTTATGATTGAGGCTTGACTCTCCCCTTGGTTAGTATGGACTATTGGATATTATCTTGGAACTATGTTGGTACAGTCATGGTTTTTGGGTCATGTGATACCCATTTTATATGTATTAGCGTGATGATTTTGTTTGTCATCACATGTGTGTAATTGGATTTATTTCGTATGATATAATTGTTGGAAATTATTATTATGTGGACTACTTGTTTTTATTCCTAATGGAAATTTAAGACCTTGTGATGTGATAAAGTCATGAAAGTATGTAGCAAGATGTCTCATGGGTTGTTTTTGTTGTGTTAAGTTTTGTGTGACATCTTGATGTAGTTATTGTTGGCACCCACAAGCATAAAACAATTAAAAATTCTAAACAATGAATATTAAGTTTTGAGATTAAGAAGTACTGTAAAGGAAGAATAACTAGGTAATAATGTAAACTAAAAATACCAATCTTCACAAAACATTAAAATTTTAAGATATTACCAAATTTAGTTGCTTACTTGTGATCATGTTGTACCAACCGATTCTTTTGTTAAGCGACATGTGTCATTATTGACTTTATTTCCTACGTATGCTTTGGGTTTCAGTGTCGAGTCACATCGAGGATGATGCTCTTATAAGGGAAGGGAGATGTAGTGCCCAACGACTGGAGAAATATTAAAATAATTTAATAAGATATGATTTGATAGTCATGTGTTGGCAGGAGGAAGTCAGGAAAAGGGGAAGATTTTTCAACCTTAGTAGGTGTGGAGAGAGACACATCCTAGACACCATTATGATCTGTCATTTTCCTTGCTGAATAATACGAACACTCTATTGATGCCTACAACTATTAACCACAGTCAAACCAAGATTGACGTTGAGATTTTAGCAATAATTGGGTAGTTTCATCAATATCAAAGATGACATGTTTAATAAACAAAATTTTATGGGTTAAATCACAGCTTACATGTTAGGATAAGTCCAAACCCACTTACCTGCTCATGTGTCTCTAATACAAATGTCTTGTTCTTTCATTATATACAAATTAAATTATTGATCTCTATCTATATTGAATTGGGTTCAATTATTTCCAGATGAAATTCTTTTTTTACCTCATGGGTTGTTTTGTTATAGGTAGATAAAGTGCCTTTCTTGCTATTCTACTCATGTCTCAAAGAATATTTGTCTCTTCCTCTCCTTTTATGTGAAACCCCCAAATATTGTATGCTCATCCACTTTTAATGGTAGCCCAAAACTCCTTACCATCCTCCGATTTATAAATATGGGTTTATAGGAACTATTCAAAATAAATGCCTAAAAATGTGGTTCAATGGAATGTAACGATGCATAGATATATATACATAAAGTGGGTTTGTTGAAAAGGCTCAAAAACTTTCAAGAAAATGTGTTTTGGAAGGCACATGTGAAAGAAAATCTCTAACAACCGCTTCCAAAACCCACCCTACCTATGCAAATGTGAGATTTGGAACAAGTGGATGTCCAACATAGCATAAGGATAAAATAGTTTTTTAGAATTTTTAGTTGAGGTGCGTTGGTAGACATGAGATGCAAAAAAAACGTGGACTGTAAAATGATAAGAGGTTATGTAAAAAGAATCGGGTTTGGCTGAAAAAGGATTTGAAAATTTTCAAAGAAAATGCATTCACAGGGTGTAGAGCCTCCTACTTTTTTCCACATACTTTAACCTATTCAAAATGGACCTTTGAATAGGGTGTGATCATCCAACAAAGCATAAAGGTTAAAGGAATAGTATCGAGATAGTTGCATATGCATGTGCATAGTCATGTATGCAGAAATGAATCCAAAGGTTGTGGCATATAATGATATAAAACTTGGATGATTAAACCGATTTCAGAAGAAATGAAACCCTTATATATATAAGAAGCACAATCGGTCAAAAGATTCCATTTATTGAAATAAATGTGTAGAAAATTTTAAATTAAGAGGAAATTTTATTATGGAAAGAAAATGGTTCATGGCAACCTATCTCGAGCATTGGTCAAAAAATGATAGGATTTTTTCAGGTTCATGAGAATGTAAAACAATTTGTTTTCATGGAGGGTTGTGGATGCGCGAAATTGTTCAATGAAATGTTAAAAGAGATTTGAAGCATGACAAAGTGTGGTTGAAACCCACTAGAGAACCTCTTGCACTACGGAAAAATTTTCCAGGCATGGTTCATCTCTCATAATTTATGTTCTTTAGTTTTTTTTCATTTATTTGCAATGGAATAAAATTTTAAACTCGAAGGATTTTTGTATAATTGATAGTATTAAATAAACTTGTTTTAAAACAATAAAATGTTATATCGTAACTTACAAGATCTAATATTCCTTGGTAAACAATGAACTTAAACCCTCACTTCATGATGATATAGCGACGTCCCAACCAAACTAGATTGCTACAATACCCCTTTTTATTGACAAGTTGAAGTTGACTTCCCGGTAAATATGTTGACCATTTCTTTGTTTAAATAGATAAATTGTGATTTTTGGAGACTCGTAAAATAACCTTCATAACTCCAGAAAGGGATGTTAAGCTTCCTTCATGTACCTTGTTATGTGAGGAGTCACTTCAATCATTGGATCGATCTCAAATGATCATTTGTGATCTTTTTGATGCCCTACTAGAGCCTTTGTTACACCATTTTGCAGTTGTAGGAAGCTACTAAAACTAAAAAGTTGGCTTTCGTTTTGAACTTCCATTTAAACCCTAAGCAAAAAATATTTATCCACCTTTGAATACCTCTAGTATTTTTACTAGACAATTTCCTGGAACCTTCAATTTGAGGAAAATAACTTTTCTTGATATTTTGGAAAAGCCATTTTGTAGGTCTCTGGTTGCAGTTTGACTAGGTCAAATAGACCACCATTACGACCATGGCTCCTAAAAACATGTCACCATTTGAAAAAAATCTAGTTCTCGTTCCATCGACTCGATGAATTCTCCATATATGGGAACTTGTAGGAAATTTATCGTGGCGCATTCATCCATCGAACATTAGTTTTGGATGTGGTTTTCTGAGCCCTCGAGCTAACTTTTAATCATTTAACTAGGCCAATTACGACCGATGGCCTCGGAAGACTAGCCAATCGTAAAAACCGTTTACCGCTTCAAATTCTCTCGAGTTCCTATGAACTCTTGGTATATAAGTGGACACGTAGAAATTTAACCTATGGTGTGTTTTCTCATCGGAAGACAATGTTTGAAAGTGGTTTCTTAGCCTCCGAGCCTAAATTGAACATTTTTTGCAACTAGCAAGAAAACGTAAAAGGAAAGTTGTAGGACCCCAACTCAGTTACCTAACCACCATGGAAACTTGTTGACACTTGTAAATAACTATTTAGAACTCTATCTTGTGGCTTGTTGTGTGAAATTTGACTTTTGGAAAATAGTGTTTCTCTCTCTTTCCTTTCTCCTTCTCTCTCCTTGGTTACGAAATGAAGTGAAATGAAATGAAATGAATACATGTCTCTAAACCTTTTCTTTCGAATTCAAATTATAATCATTATTATATGTAAATGGGAAACTGAAAAACATTAATTATGCTAGATTATGGTGGATGCCATGCTAATGATTTATCATTGATTTCATGCTCACATGGTTTTGAAGGATGCAAGAAAGATGGTGAAAAGGCATTGTTGTAATTCATTATTTATCATTGTAATTTATATAGGTCATTGTAAAATGTATATATGTATAATGTAGTCCCATGCTACAAAAAAAGTTATATTTGAAATTTGCTAATATGTATGAGATGTTAGTTTTAGGGATACCTTGGGAAATGTGCATTTAATCATAGGTGCAATTTTGATTCATAATTACGTATGGTAAAAATGATTGATATATATGTTAAATGAATTTGAATTTAATATCTTGTAGTGCATTTCTAGTGTGTAATAGATGATTAAATAATTGGTGTTGTGTTTCTTACCTTGAAAATGTAATAAAGGAATCTAACCACAATAGTCAACCCTAGTATAAGATTTGTGCATAAATTTGTCTTCATGTGTGATCCTTCTTAGCATAGAATAAATTAAAACCGTAGAATGAACTTAAACCTTGTACTCGATGAAACCTTCTAGTTTAGGTAAATAAGACCCCTAGTTTGAGTTTAGCGTCATAGTCGGTAAGTTTAGCGACATTGTTCGTGAACCCATATTTTAGGAACGACATGGTCCAACTTTATCTAGAGTATGTGGTTTCCTTCTAGGTTTGGTAACCATGCATGGGGTAAGAGAATGTCTTCTCTTTAGGTCCGACACCGTGTTGAGTGGTGAAGACCACCTTGGAAGTCACCTTAAGATTCCTTGTTCAAAGCAATGACTATGTGGTGTAACCTTACCATCTATGGAGTAAGTAGAGCTATTACTCCCTTAGTATCCTAGTGGACTACCAAGTCTTACAAAGTTAGATCTAGAATTTTTACTTGTCATCGAATGAATTCCTTGTGGGACCCCAACCACAAATGGAGATAGTGAAATAGTTGTACTATGACTTAAAATCTTGTTAATGAACTCTTTAGTTCCTCTCAGCTAAATTTGTTACCTTGGTTGCTAACAACATAACACCTTGGTCTTTCTTGAAGGTTAGCATAAATATGTCCTCTCATCTTAAACTCATATCTAGTTGAGGCATTAGATCCTTAGGTGTCAATTGGAATTAAACTAAACCTCAGTTGATTAGGAGGTTAACTTGGGGTTCATGTGTAGTTACAATGCTTCCAATCATATACTTCTTCAAGATGTTAGACAAGTACTTTCGTAACTCTTTATGTTATAAAGTGACGCCAAAAAGAGACCTAAGAAACAATGTAAATGAAATAAGAAACAAGAGTATATGTGATAATGGTTTGGGAAAAATTTCACTTGAAGTCCTTATGGTTGATTTAAGCATTGACTTTTGTTAAGAATGGATACAAATTGTTCCTGGTGTGACTAGGCTTTTGAGCCAATATAGAGTCCACTAAAATTAAATTAAATTAAATTATGACGTGTAAATGCTTAATTGACTCAAACTAAATTTGGAACTAAAACAACCATAGTAGTAAGAGCACAAAGGTACTTATAATGGAAGGAATTTTATAGGAAAGGAAACTTGAACCTTCACCTCCTTTGAATCATATTAATTTCCTCACAACTTCTAGTTGGTCCCTTGCTTAATGAGGGTAAAAATTAAATGTCAACTAAACATATTTTAAGAAACAAACCTTTAACATAAGAATGAGAGAATTAGGAACTTTGTATGAAATTTGAAATATGGAAAATAATTATGTAAGTTATGGAGATTGTCATAAGGGATAAAGGGCCAACTTAAATGGTCGAACTGTAAGTTGAATGTGAAATGAATTTAAGAATCTTTAGGTTGAAAAAGGAGAAAATTATCCTTACATAATAATGTTATTAGAATGTTAATCATAATGAAGATGTAATCATGGTAATGATGTGTTGTGGGTTTGCCAATCTTTGAGTCCCTTTTCTTGTGGTTGGGTTATTGCTATCATTCGTTCATTGGGGAAAGTGTGGCATCGACATATATATGGTGTTGGCATGTGTCTATGTGATTTGATGACTTATATAAGTGTCTTATGTGTTGTTGAGTTTCTCTACTTGGAACCCTTGTGGTGTTGTGTAGTCATCACAGGTATTTTTACCGTTGTATTTGTGTGCGTAAAATCTGGGTGTGATAGTTCCCTTCACATAAATTCATTCACCAGACTTGCCAAGCTGCTTCAAGACTTTTTATGGTGTAAAAGTATCGGTTTAGTTTGATTTAATAGAGTATCATGGGAAGTTTATTGTCTTCATCATGATTTGGGTGATATAGGAGTCATCGATGTATACGAGAAAAGTGGTGCATTTTGTGCTTGAAGTGGATGACTCGGTGTTTGTGGGGGAAACTAGTCCTAGGAAATCTTTCTTCAAAATTCCATTTCCTCTGGATCCCCGTATGGAGAGAAATGTTTGAATAATATAGCTTACATTCTATTACTATCACTTGAAGCCTTTGAAAATTACACGTATCTTTGTTGTTAAAAGTATTTAGAAAGAATTTGAGATGGTCATAGCCTTTCTTTATGCAAGGTTAGCAATAGTTTGTGCACATGGCTCCATTTAAATTCTTTGAATATTTGGTGGTCTCCCATCATTACTTATGGCAATCTTACCTTGCTAAAACTTCGGAAGCAAAGCTCTCTAGTTATATTGTAAGGGTATTCATACCATTTCAAGAGTAGTTAGTTACCCTTAGAAGGGATTTATAGGGCACCTAAGCTAAAGACAAAGTTAATCTTTCCAATTCAGACCTCCCATCTATCTATAAAATTTAGGAGCTCATGCCTGATGTTATGATTTCATAAATTGGGGCTTAAACCTCTGACAACGTAGTGACACGATTGATAGTGGAATCAAGAAATTGGTTTCTTGAGCTATAATGCTAGAGTTATCTATCATCTTTAGAGCCCACTTTTTCCGTCATTGAGTCAATGCCGATGGGGGTGTGAAATATAACCATTTCACTTGGCTTTGTCGGCTTTCTGTACCTATAATTCTCTTCTTGAGCCCAAATTAAATCATTTCTATTCGTATTTGGTTTACCAAGGTGCATTTATGTGAGAAGAAATTAGTCATAGATTGGCATCCCTAATACTCGTGTCCTTTTTATTCTCATTGTGATTCGTTTAAACACAATTTCTGGTCTTCTACCCATGCTTAAGCGATCTAGACTTGGATCCATTCCTTATTTCAAAGACTACCACCACGAATTCTTTCACCGGGTGTCTCGACCTTGTTTAGAGATTTTAACCCTTTGCCTCATTATATTAAAACTCTTTCGAAAATGTTTCATGCGTCTATTCTATTTCATATTTGGATAGGTCACATACCTTAATTTTCCAACAAGATCACTCTATTAGTTTTTTTCCACTAGTGAAAAATTAAGTTGTAATCTTATCATTGTGTGTGTGCACGAGTTCAAGCTCAACTCGCTAAGGTTTCCGTGGAGTTCATTCACCTACAAATAGCTTACTAAATCATTTGGGAGTGCACCCTACATTGTGAGTTAGGTCCTACCAGGATCCTTTGTTGTCACCACCTCAACCATTTCCACCTTGATGGCCTGACCCAATGGAGCGCATCATAGAATCTGCTCACACACCCACCGATCTACCTCGACTGGGGTCGTTCTTTAGCCCGTCCTCATCTTGACCTCGCTAGAGCTTCACAAAGGGGGCTCTCCTCCACCATGCTTGCACTATTGTCAAAGTCGCCTCCCGTTGGATGAGGTATTATCGTTTTGTTACCAATGCGGTTCCCGGATCATGATGGGTGGCGAGGTTGATGCTCCTCGACCGAGCCGAATAGTGAAGCATTTATCCTTCCTTAGAATGACCGTCCCCCTCCTCCTGAGGCTTATGCGGTATGTGCTTCATTACGGACCGGTTGTTTTTTTCCTATGCTCTTTGCTTCCCATTTAGACATTTTTATGTAGCCCTTGTGACGTTCTCAAAATTCTCGATTCCCTTGTGATGTTTTGTGGGATTGCAGTGATTTTCTAATCGCCCTTACTAATATAACTCTCTTTATTTTAATTTAATATAAAGGTTAGTTTCAATTGTAAATTTACATTTAGACTATCTATAACTTTGAACATTAATGTTTAAGTAAATACAAAACAGCACAATTGTTTCCAAATTCATTATCATAAATTGTAAATTTTGGTTTTAATTTTTGACCTTATTATAACTACAAATTATCGCAATCTCTACATTTGTACATACTCTATACTAACATGATAGGCGTTCCGTCTATTGAATTAAGGGTAGTTGCCGTTGACACATGTTAGTGGATGGACAGTCGAGATGGTTACACAAAGACATGCGTTGAAGTACGAGAGAACAAGATTTGAACCCGTGGCAACATTAACTCTGAAACGGATCCTGCAGTGAATAGTCCTCATCGGTGGAAGAGACTTCACCAGACCTGTATATGTTTACATTCTAATCGTTTACGCTTATGCGTGCACACTACCACTTTCGTCCCCCAGAGATTTCCTGACTTGTTTACAACTATACTTTGAGCGGGCCACTTTCACTTGTACCAACGAGAAAGGCTTCTTTGTTTGCGGTTTAAGCTAAAGCACACCTTCTTCTGATTGATACATAGTGATGGATTTGTCACCTGTGGACTGGTCCGTTGCAACAATGGCAAACGTCCTTCTCGTCCTCCTCGTGGAAGATTTTCCAACATAGCCATATGGTTGTATTGAAGATCGACGTTGTACCCAAACAAAAATATACAATAGAGACAGTTGAGTTATAGGATGATCACGTGAACCCAGTTAAAAAGTAGGAAAGAGCAAGATGTGTCACGGCACGAAAGAACTAAAATGCAGGAGTTAGTATCATGCACATCGAATGACTTGCAGAGCAAAGCAAAAACGAGACACCAAATCCGCCATTCGTTGTGCAGGTTCATCGTAAAAACGACAACATGTAAGCTTTTCATCCCTTATTTATCATGCTCTCTCTTGGCTATTGATTTTTTAGGTCCATTCTGGGCACACATCGCTTACAAGGATAACATTAACGTCCAGATCTCATTTGGGTTTCTCTTAAAAAGGGTATAGCGTTAAAATTTTCCTTTTCTGTCCAACCATCAATGGAGATGTCCGCCAAGGGTGTGGCTTGTTTTGACTTCCTTTTTTGTGAATAATTTCGTGCTCTGGATTGTTTAATCGTTTCCTGCTTCTTGTTGCATCATCGGTTGCTGCGTAAAATAGGGATGAGCCATAACAAATAGCTAGGAACATGGTGTTGCCGGTAAGGAAATCTGAAATGTGTCTGCAGTGAAACAGAGCATCTAATTTTCCACGTTTTGGAAGACATATCCTACAAATAAAACACCAGAAAAATAAAAATAAAATCTTAGCGAGGAAGTTATTGGCGGAGTTATGAAATGTGGAGGAGGAAATCATCATTGACCATCCCAGCATGCTTTTATTGAATCAAATAATTTAATTCAGAACGTTATAAATTGAATTAAGCTTTTTAATAAATACATGCCCAAGATCATTGTGTTGAATTATTTAACTTATTTAAAAATTATAAATATTTAATAAGTTAAAAAAATATTCAAGTTAATTTTTTGTGTATATATTTAATAAATAATGTGTTGCGTTGCAATTAATGTTTAGAGAGACAAGTGGAGTTGACATTTTTTAAAAAATAAAAATAAAATTGTAAATGACTAATAACATTACCGTAAAGAAAAGTGTCATATATTATCACAAATGTTTTTATAAAATCCCACAAAAATAATAGCACAAGCCGTGTCATTTTCGTTTCTTGGTTCAATTTTTTTATTGAGTCGACACTTTTTAAATGGTGTATAGGAAGAATATTTTTTTAATCTCTTTAATATGTTTATTTCAAAACATACTTTTATTGAGTCGACACTTTTAAAATGGTGTATAGGAAGAAAATATTTTTTTAATTTCTTTAATATGTTTTTTCAAAACACACTCTAAACCAACTTTATTTTATAGGTATTTCTTAAATTTTATAAATTCAAGAAAACATTTTTAATAGAGTATTATTAGATTATTAAGTTTCAAGCAAAACAATTAAAACGTCAATGACATGCGTTTACACACTTTATCATTTTGAGTTATGCAGACTTTTGGATATGGACATGACTTATACTTACGTTGATTAGCATGATGTTTTGTGAGTAGATGCATTTGGGTTATGATTGGATTTTGTTTTCAGTATGATCTACACTGACTCATGGACAGACTATTGGATACCGATATTATTTTTATATGGATATATTGCATGTGTTCTAACATTGGATTTCTTTGCCATGATAAGTAGAATGTAGTTGTTGAATTTACATTACTATAACTTTGGATAATGATGGAATGCATGATTAAATTGTGATTTAAACTTTGAAATAATGGATAATTGAATTACGTATAGATGTTAATAAATTTCATGCATATGGTTATTTTGGATATTTTAACATGGCCGCAAGGCCGAAGGAGGTATTTTGTATTTTGCAGGAAACACAACATGATCACAACCTAAAGGGGGATTGGGAACCAAACACAACAGGATGTCGGGTGGTTACAACATTTGGTCGTCAAGGCAACTAGTGAATTGTATTGTGTTACTTTTGTTTTTTTATGTTGTTAAGAAAAAAAAATTTCCATGAGGGGGAAATTTTCTAATGTGACCAAGGGGTTAAGAATTTTATTTACTTGTTTTAACTTACTTTAGTAGGTGATTTTATTTGTGATATTTTTTTAAATTACTTTTGCTAAGTATGTTTAGATTAAATTAACATCTTGTTTTAATTTTTAAGTTTTGGAGGGAAGTCTAGTGGGTGTAATTAATTTTGATGGTTGGCTCCTTGAGCCTTGTGTTTTCCTCTTGTATTGAATGCTTGTTTTGAGTGTTGACCACTCCAAATCCTTTGAATCTCGAATTTGAGATTTAGGGCAATTTTGGGGGACTTGTGGGACAAGTTGAACTTGTCCCACACTTCCCAAAACCCCTTACCAACCATATCTATGGGTTGGGAAGCCAAAAAGGGGATTATTTATTGTTTTGGGAAGGGAAATATGACTTTGGAGTGCACTTTTCTTCCATTTGCATTTATTTGTGCCTTAAGACACATGGGAAGGGATGGATGTGGAAAAGAGATGTCATTCAACCCAACCACCCATTTATTGTGTTTTGGGAGTTGAGTTGACTATGGGAGGTGGTTTGAGGATGTGTGATGTGGCATCCTACATGGAGCCACATCACCCTCACCCTTTCCTTTTGTCTATTTATGGAAATTTCCTCTCTTGTTGAGGGGGTTGGAGTTTTTTTTTGAGAGTTCTTTTTTTTATTTTCTTTTTGGGAGAGGAAAGAATTGGGAGAAAGAAAAAAGAAGGAGCTTGGACTTGCATGCTTGGATTGTTTTGGAGGGAGCTTGGACAAAGCTTCTTGGTTTAGGCTTCTCCAATGGAGAGGTAGGAAACCTTCTCCTTTTTTTGCTTTCATATTGTTGTTGCTTCTATGCTAAATTTGTGAATAATGTATGTTTACTTTTGTGTATTGTGAAAAATGGATAGAATGCTTAATGTGTAGTGTAGGAGAGGTCTATGGGAAAACTCATGAGGGAGGCATAAGAGTAGAATAGGATATTGTGGAGGGAGTTTGAGAGGGATGCCCATCTTGGGTAAGAATGTTCACATTCTTACCTTGTCCTTGAGGGAGCCATAAGAGGAGGGAGGCATAAGAGTATGGGAGGAAAAAGGGGTACTTGAGGGAGGCATAAGAGTCATAGGGGCTTGAGTTTTATTGTGGAGGGTTTGGATGGGCATCTCATCTCAATTGGGAGGCATAAGGAAAACTTTCCCATAGTTCCTTCTCTTGTTGGCTTGGATGAAAGCCTTGTTGTGAAAAGTATTGTGTTGTTTGTGTTTCCTTTTGTTTCTTCTATTTTAGCCTTGAATGTTGTGAAGAAATTGTATTGTGGAAGCAAGTATTGTTGCCTTGAGTTGGAGACCACCCTTCATTGTGTTGTGTTTGGGGCTCGGGGGTCAATGGAGGAGATTGCTTCTCTTCTCCATTGAGTTTTGGTTGGGAGGAGAGTGTTGCCTCTCCCCCTATTTTGGTTGTGATTTGAGCTACTTGGAACTTGGAGCATGGATGAAGAGCACCTTGGAGCTTG